>APFE031022039.1:0-25203 GCA_000404065.3 Pinus taeda
CTAAAAATAGACTTTGCGCCAAAACTTGCCTGCGGGACCACTTAGTGAAGGCGACTCCTTTCCACTAAGCTCCATCATCTTGTTACATTCTCAACAAGCATTTCTTGTTGCACACTTTTCAACATAAAATAGAGCCTCTGGAGATAGAGGCTCCTTTCAAAAAGATATCTAGAGAAGTATCTTAGAGATAAATGCCTATGAAAAAGAGGATAAGGAAGAGGTCGTTAAAAAATGCATTTGAGGGAAAAGGACCTAAGAATATAGTGTGAGTAATTATAGCACCATCAATTGTTTATTGATGGAACTTGTGCTACTACAAAAAAGAAAAATAATCCAATGAAATTGAGGAATAGCCAAGTAAGGGAAAGAAGAAAGAACCTACACCAAAACAGTAAAGCATTCCTTCAATAGGTAAGCATGAAATTATTCCCCTTGTTCAACAAGTTAATGAATTAAAAGTGGAAAATTAAAATGTGAGGAAGAAACTTACTATGATTAAAGAAAAATTTCAATTTAAGAAATATACATGATTGGAAACCCTATCAAAGGTGGTGGGAATGGTGTCACTTGCTGACACAACTGAAAAACATTTCATGGGATATTGAAAAATACTTAAAGGGAGTAAATTAAGGAGCCAACCATTGTTTCATTTGGAATTCAAGTGGAAGAATAGGATGAGGGGTTCCAAATTGCTATTCCACAAGAACTTGTCAATGCTGTTGCTATTACACAAGAACCAACATATGAAGCATAATGGTATGGATGAAATAATCTTGTACTCCACAAGAACACGTTAACGATGTTGTTGTTACACAAGAACCAACAACTAAAATAGAGCATATTGAAATAACTTAAACTGATGCTCCACAAGAACCTTTTGAATGATGTTGTTGCTCCATAAGAACCAATAGTTGAGATAGTGTAGCAGAAGGAGGAAAGAAATGAAGAAATATTGCATGAAGCTTTTGAAACTGCCATTGTAACAATAACATATACAACTCAACCAAAATTTGAAGAGTCGTTGAAATCAACATTTTTGTTGGAAGAGTTAGATAAATGGAACACACTGGAAATCTCGTTGAAAAGTGAATTTATCCCTTAAAGAAGGAATAAGGAATTTTTTGATAATATTAAGAGAACTTGGGTTGAAAATTTGTTGGTCCAGGAATTGTTAAATATCAAGGAAGAAAGGAAACAAGTTGTAACCACCCCACCCCACATTTACTCGCTTTTACAATCTATCTAGGGTAAACATGAGCTAAGAGTTACTATGACATGATCCAACCTCCAAGTTCTAGTTATGGAAGTGGGATCTAACATATTGAACTTATCGCAACCTTCTGGGGACATTTAATCACCCAAACATCAAACCAATTCCACAAATGACCATTCCATGAACTAGAACCACCATTTTTGCCCACTTTACCTCTCAGCTGCATGCATGCAGGCTTGTGCATGAAGTTAGAAATATAATGCCACAAACAAAACTCACCCTCCATGTAGCTACAGTCCAAATTTATGGGATCTAACAGTGCGACTAGAAACCCTGATCCATATTTTTTAGGAACAGTTCCAGGCCATCTACCTAGAATTCTCTAGAATCACCTTAATCACCTATAATTCTCATTACTTATTGTTCTTGACTCCATTCCTACTCATACTTATCATATAAATGAAAATCATTTAGGAAAACACTTGGTGAACATAACACCTATTGGTCATGAATGCATATATGTTCATTGTATCATCAGTTCCATCAAGAACCACTAAGAAGGCTTGTTACCATTTCTTGCTAGCTACATCAAATACATATTAGCTCATGCATTCAAATACATAAACAAGAGCCTGTCAAGACATGGAATATATCCATAACAATAGCACATCACATAATGATAAATATACCATGTTTGTAACCAGTATTTAACCGGGATAGAACCATGACAAACTAAGCATAAAATTAACAAAATAACCAATACATGTGCTCACTGATATCAATAATAAATAACACATATTACCATATGAAAATTGATGAGTCTCATCAATAGGTAAACTATAAGGGTCACAATGCCATTCTCCATCTTCTTAAATTGCCTTTTCTCACATTTATCCACAAATGTTGTTATATTATGCTTAATGTGAGGAGTAAATATGTGCTACTATGTCATGTGTCCTAATGTGTGTTTGTCAGGCCAGGCAGTAACTCCATAAAGAAAAAACTGATTCGTGTATTATTCCACAAGGTAGATCTTCATTATATACATGAGGGGGAGACTGTTCAGTTCATCTCCCGATGATTGTTCATATTTCTAATTTATTTATTTACATAAATTCACCCTATCACAAGGATTAGGTGTCAACATCCCCCCCCAACCCTTCATCTAAAGGGATGTTGGTGAGTCCAAGCATCGTTCTGAATCGTTCAAGCTTTTCTCTTCCAAGCGCTTTGGTGAAGATGTCTGCAATTTGCTCATTTGTGGAGCAATGACAGAGATGGATTATTTTAGCCTCAACATGATGTCGAATTAGATGATATTTAGTATTGATGTGCTTCGTTCGATCATGGAATTTTGGGTTCTTGGCCAACTTTATTGCAGAGGTATTGTCAATCATGAGTGGAGTAGATTGTACTTGTTTTACCTGCAAATCTTCAAGAATTTTCCTGAGCCACACAATTTCTTTTGTTGCTTTAGCTGCTGCCATGTATTCTGCTTCTGTTATGGAATCTGCTGGAACTGATTGTTTGCGTGATCTCCAGGAGACAGCTCCTGATCCAAGACTCATAGCATATCCTGAAGTTGATACCCAATTTATTTGTCTCCATCGAAGTCTGAATCAGAATATCCAATCAAGATGAAGTCATCCACCTGTATATATTTGATTCCAAAGTCTTGAGTTCCCTTCAAGTACCTTAGAACTCTTTTTGTAGTAGACCAATGTCCCTCACAAGGATTTTACATAAACTTGGAGAGGATTCCAACAACAAACGAAATGTCTGGTCTGGTAGTAGTTAGGTAGTTGAGACTTCCTACAAGCTCTCTATACTTTGTTGCATCCTCAAATTCTTTTCCTTCAATACATGTGAGCTTTAAGTTTTGTTCCATTGGAGTAGTAAGAGGATTGCACTCTATCATGCCAAACCTGTTCAACAGATCTCCAATGTATTTCTTTTGAGAAAGAAATATGGACTTTGGATGTTGGGTTACTTCAATGCCAAGATAGTAATGAACATAGCCAAAATAAGTCATTTCAAAACTTTTCCCCAATTCCTTCTTTATGGATGCAATGTAGCTTTCATTGTTCCCTGTCATCAAAAGATCATCTACATATACCACAAGATATACAACTATTTTGCCCACTTTCTTGACAAATAAGGTTGCATCATCAAGATCAAAATGTTTGAAATTGAGTTTCAGAAGATGCTCAGTTAGTTTTTCATACCAGGCTCGCGGTGCTTGTTTGAGGCCATACAAGGACTTCACAAGTTTGCATACTTTATGTTCATGTCCTTTCACAACAAACCCTTCAGGCTGGGACATAAAAACATTCTCTTTTAGATCTCCATTCAAGAAAGCAATTTTTACATCCATTTGATGGAATTTCCAACCGTTCTGAGCTGCTAGTGCAAAGAGTGTCCGGATGGTAGCCCATTTTGTTGTGGGGGCAAAAGTCTCCTCATAATCGACCCCTTCCTTCTATGCAAAACCTTTTGCCACAAGCCTAGCTTTGTGCTTCTCAAGTGAGCCATCAACTTTATACTTGTTCTTGTAGACCCACTTGCAGCCAATTGGTTTGGTTCCTAATGGAGGATCGACCAGCTTCCAAGTGCCATTCTTTATGAGGGCATCCTACTCCTTTTGCATTGTTTCTTTCCATTCCTCATGAGAAGCAGCTTCTTTGAAGGAAGTTGTTTCAAAATCTGTAGACAAGTTCAATTCACAATCATAAGGAACATCCATATCAACAGGTGAATTAGAGTCATCTACATCACCTCCATTTTGCCGGTTTGAATTTCGAGTTCTTGTCTTTCCAACCTCATCAGGATGAACACTTTCAAGTGTCTTTGTCAGCCACTTTGGACGACCTTTCTAAGAGGGTCCAGGCTGCTTCGTTGATTGAGTTGCAATTAAATCAAGATTGAGTCTCCTAATTCTATCAATTACATCACTTAAAGCATCATCCGTTGTTGGAGTTTCATGTGGGGGAGTGTGTTCTTCAGAAGAAGATTCCACATGTTGATCTAGTATAGGAATCCCCCCTTCAAGATGTGGAATCTGATTATCAAATTCTTGAAATGATTTTGCTTTTGCGAATCTATCCAAGCGATCAAGTTGCTGCTCAACAACATTGTCAGTTTTGGACGATTCAAGAAAAATTACATCTCTAGACAGAATACACTTTTTATTTACTTCATCATAGAGACGGTATGCTTTGGAGGTGTTTGAATATCCCAGAAAGATACACTTACGACTTCTAGCACCAAGTTTGTTTCTATGTACCTTTGGTATCAAGGCATAATGGTGGAACCAAAGACCCTGAGATGCTTTACCGAAAGAACATGTCCATACCACATTTCATATGGAGTTTTGTTTCTTATAACATTAGATGGACATCTATTCTTTATATATGCAGCACATAGAACAGCATTAGCCCAAAATATTATCTTTACACTTTTGAAGAAGAGCATGGATCGTACCATATTTAAGATTGTCCTATTCATTCTTTCAGCGACACCATTTTGTTGGGGATTATAAGGCACAATTGTTTGATGTTTGATCCCATGTTGGCGAAGATAGTTTTCAAATTCATTTGATGTGTATTCTTTTCCATTATAAGTGCGAATAGACCCAATATGAGATTGTGCATCATTTTCAATTCATTTATGAAAATTCTTGAATGTTTGAAAAACATCAGATTTGTTCTTCAATAAATAAACCCAACACATTCTGGTGTAGTCATCAATAAATGTCATGATATATTTATTTCCATTTGCAGAAGGAACATGCATTGGACCACATAAATCTGAATGAATGAGTTCAAGTTTTCTATGTGTTCTTGAATGTGAATCATGAAAACACTGTTTGCTATGCTTTCCTAGAATGCAAGCATCACATTGCTCAAGTTTCCTAGGAATTGTAGGCAAACCAGCAACACCAGTTTTCTTCAATAAGCGGAGACTGTCATAGTTCAAATGTCCAAATTTTGCATGCCATAATAAACTTGATGGAAGTGTACCTTCTTCATGATGAGAATTGTATGAGAAATGTTGTGCATGAGCAGAGGTTCCTTGCAACTTGAGAAGCCTTTCTTCTTCTATTCCCCTCATGACAAGTGAGTGGTCAGATGCTTTTATTACCTCAAGCTTGCCATCAAACATATGAATAGAGTGACCTTGTTGGCGGATGTGGACCAGGGACAACAAGTTTCTCTTCAGCTGTGGGTGATATAGAACATGATGCAGAAGAAAGTCTGGAAGACCAAGCAGTTTAAGCCTGATTGTGCCAAGCCCTGATGGATTGATTTTTGATTGGTCTGCGAAGTATACTGCTCCATCAACATTGTTAGTGAAATCTTCAAAAAAATCTTTTCTATGAGTCATGTGGCAGGTTTCCCCTGAATCAAGCAACCAATCATTTTTCCAAGAAGCAAGTGAAGCATTAAATAAATCTTCATTTACTCCAATGTTACATTATGCCACAACATAGTGAGCGGATTCAAGTGCTTTACCTTTGTCTTTATCATCAGTTTTACCTTTTTGTTGGTTTCTTTTCTGCTCAATTTTGCCCCATGGTAGCTTGCATGTAGAGGCATCATGTGAGCCATTTCTCTTGCAGTGTATGCTGTGCAGATCTTCCTTTTCTCCTTGAGAGTGGCTGCCCCCCCCTTCCTTTGAAATTTCTTCCTCTTCCTTTTTGACCACCTCTTCCTCTAAAAGAATCTTGAGCAAGATTATTCTCTCTATGTGTATGACACACAACTTTTTCGGAAGACAAAAAACCCTTCTCTTTTTCAACAAACTTCTCCATCATAAAATTTGAACTGAGCCCAAAAATAATTACAATATTCGTAACAAAACACTAATAGTAATTTGCTATGTCTTTACAAAATGGAATCAACTGCAAGCTCTCAATATTCATATATCATGCGATATATATTGTATTCCTTATAACATATCCCACAATATTCATATACTAAGCATGGTCATCGAGTTAATGCGCCAGAACAACAACGTTTTTGGACAATAGTATTCTTGGACAACAGGTAACACGCTACACCTTTATGCAATATATTTCCCTCACCTCATTGTTTATGCGAGAACTAAATGAAAGGCTCATCGATGAAATAAGATGACAACCCACTAAGGAACGGATCATATGAATAGAGGAAATAACGCATACGCAAAAACTCATACTCACCCTGTTCATTTATATGTCAAACACATAAATCTACATAAAGCACAACGCTGTATGCGATATCTTTTGCTACATCCTTTGCGACATCGATGGCAATCTCGGCGACCATTCTATGATTTATAAATGAATGTCACAAAAAATTATGTGAAGATGAGAAAAACTATGAAATGGGGGCGACACAAATGTGTATTGTGAGCGAGGGAAGGTAGTGGATTGGGCGAGTTGATGGTGAGAGTATATATACAGGATGAAGTTCCGAGGCTTGCTGCAACGGTAAGGCTGAGCGCTGTTACAAATGAGGTCACGTGGTATATATACAAGATGAAGAGCTGAGGCAATGGACGACATGCCACTGGAAGCAGTGAGGGTTCAATTATCAATATACGAGAGCTTGATCTTATACCCAACTTACACAAAACAATTGGCGTGTTATCTCCGGCCCATGCTGGAACTAGATATGAAGCCCAACTTTTACAAGAGCCGCCACGAAATAAAGCAGAAGACCATTGCATCCATGGTGGCAAAGCCCCCGGATAAGTCTGAGCAGCATAACAATTCAACGCATGGTTATATGCGAAAATAAACTTCATACCAACGTTTCTTACAAAACGAGAGGCAACGTACAAATTTAGAATACTTGTGTTTCTTACAAAACAGGAGCAGCACACAAATTCATAATACCAGCGTTTTTTTTAACAGGAGCAGCGGACAAATCAACAGTTCAACGCAACATGACAATATTCCACGGAAACTTCTTCAGACAATATTCTAGGTCTGAAGTCGTCCCTCTCTTAATGCTTTCTGAATTTATGCAGGAAGAAGAGTAGATAAACTGCGCAGTAGGCAGAGAGGACAGAGAGCACAATGCACAGTGGACAGAGAGCTCAATAGGCAGACTCCAGAGGGGCAGAGGACAGAGAGCAGTAGCCAGAAGGGAGTTACAACTATTTTGGGAACATGGGATCAAACATCAAACAACTGTGCCTTATAATCCCCAACAGAATGGTGTAGCTGAAAGAATGAATAGGACAATCTTAAATATGGTACGATCCATGCTCTTCTTCAAAAATGTAAATATAATGTTTTGGGCTAATGCTGTTCTATGTGCTGCATATATAAAGAATAAATGTCCATCTAATGCTATAAGAAACAAGACTCCATATGAAATGTGGTATGGACGTGTTCCTTCGGTAAAGCATCTTAGGGTCTTTGGTTCCACTTGTTATGCCTTGATACCAAAGGTACATAGAAACAAACTTGGTGCAAGAAGTCATAAGTGTATCTTCCTGGGGTATTCAAACACCTCCAAATCATACCGTCTCTATGATGAATTCAATAAAAATTTTGATGTATCTAGAGATGTAATATTTCTTGAATCATCCAAAACTAACAATGTTGTTGAGCGGCTGCTTGATCGCTTGGATACATTTGCAAATGCAAAATCATTTCAAGAATTTGATAATCAGATTCCACATCTTGAAGGGGGGATTCCTATACTAGATCAACATGTGGAATCTTCTTCTGAAGAACTCTCTCCCCCACATGAAACTCCAACAACGAATGATGCTTTAAGTGATGTGATTAATAGAAATGGGAGAGTCAATCTTGATTCAGTCCCAACTCAATCAACGGAGCAACCTGGACCATCTAAGAAAAGTCCTCTAAAGTGGTTGATAAAGACACTTGACAGTGTTCATCCTGAAGAGGTTGGAAAGACAGGAACTAGAAATTCAAACCGGCAAAATGGAGGTGATGTAGATGACTCTAATTCACCTGTTGATATGGATGTTTCTTATGATTGTGAATTGAACTTATCTACAGATTTTGAACCAACTTCCTTCAAAGAAGCTGCTTCTCATGATGAATGGAAAGAAGCGATGCAAAAGGAGTATGATGCCCTCATAAAGAACGACACTTGGAAGCTGGTTGATCCTCCATTGGGAACCAAACCAATTGGCTGCAAGTGGGTTTACAAGAACAAGTATAAAGCTGATGGCTCACTTGACAAGCACAAAGCTAGGCTTGTGGCAAAAGGTTTTGCACAGAAGGAAGGGGTCGATTATGAGGTGACTTTTGTCCCCACAGCAAAATGGGCTACCATTCAGACACTCTTTGCCCTAGCAGCTCATAACGGTTGGAAAGTCCATCAAATGGATGTAAAAACTGCCTTCTTTAATGGAGATCTAAAAGAGAATGTTTTTATGTCCCAGCGTGAAGGATTTGCTGTGAAAGGCCATGAACATAAAGTATGCAAAATTGTGAAGTCCTTGTATGGCCTCAAACAAGCATTGCGAGCCTGGTATGAAAAACTAACTGAGCATCTTCTAAACTCAATTTCAAACATTATGATCTTGATAAGGCGACTTTATTTGTCAAGAAAGTTGGCACAACAGTTGTATATCTTGTGGTATATGTAGATGATCTTTTGATGACAGGGAACAATGAAAGCTACATTGCATCCATAAAGAAGGAATTGGGGAAAAGTTTTGAAATGACTGATTTGGGCTATGTTCACTACTATCTTGGTATTGAAGTAACCCAACATCCGAAGTCCATATTTCTTTCTCAAAAGAAACACATTGGAGATTTGTTGAACATGTTTGGCATGGCAGAATGCAATCCTCTTACTACTCCAATGGAACAAAACTTAAAGTTCACATCTATTGAAGGAAAAGAATTTGAGGATGCAACAAAGTATAGACAGCTTGTAGGAAGTCTCAACTACCTAACTACTAGCAGACCAGACATTTCGTTTGCTGTTGGAATCCTCTCTAGGTTTATGCAAAAGCCTTGTGAAGGACATTGGTCTGCTGCAAAAAGAGTTATAAGGTACTTGAAGGGAACTCAAGACTTTGGAATCAAGTATACAAAGGTGGACGACTTCAGCTTGATTGGATACTCTGATTCAGACTTCGATGGAGACAAAGAAACTGGGGTATCTACTTCTGGATATGCTATGAGTCTTGGATTAGGAGGTGTCTCTTGGAGATCATGCAAACAATCAGTTCCAGTAGATTCCACAACAGAAGCAGAATACGTGGCAACAACTGAAGAAACAAAAGAAATTGTGTGGCTCAAGAAAATTCTTGAAGATTTGCAGGTAAAACAAGTACAATCAACTCCACTCATGATTGACAATACCTTTGCAATAAAGTTGGCCAAGAACCCAAAGTTCCATGATCTAACGAAGCACATCAATACTAAATATCATCTCATTCAACATCATGTTGAGGCCAAAACAATCCATCTCCGTCATTGTTCCAATAATGAGCAAATTGCAGACATCTTCACCAAAGCGTTTGGAAGAGAAAAACTTGAACGATTCAGAATGATGCTTGGACTCACCAACATCCCTCTAGATTAAGGGGGGGAATGTTGACACCTAATCATCAGGATTGGGTGAATATAATGTAAATAAATAAATAAATAAATAGGTAATATGAACAGTCATCGGGAGATGAAGTGAACAGTCTCTCCCTCATGTATATAATAAGGACCTACCTAAAGGAATAAGATATACGAACCAATTTTGGTTGAGGAGTTACTGCCTGGTCTGATAGGAGTTGTAGTGTAGATGCAGTGTTGGGAAGATGGACCAGCAGCAACACCGATGCAGAGGGAGCTGCAGTATAGATGTAGCAGTGGCAGTGATAGAGCCATGAGCAGCAGTACAGGATGCAACAATGTAGAGGATGTTGGTCGGGGAGGCCTAGCATCAACACAGGGACCAGTGCCAGATAATTAGGGTGATGCTTAGTGTGGAGTATTACTAGAGCATAGTTCCTGCTAAGAGGAAGTGTTGATTTGGGGTAGCATCGGATGTGCTCTAGCCATGAAAATTGGTGGAGAGGCTAAAGCACATGAGATCTGCAAGACCCAGAAATGGTTTGGACAGATTCTAACTAGTTTGGAAGATATTAAAATAAATAATATTTTTTAATGGAGTTCCTAAGTCTAAACTTAGGAAAAATAAAATATTAATGGGTATTAATATAAAATTGGGTTAGAAGGTTCCAAAAGTCATGGATCAACCAAATCTAATCTTAGAGGTTGATTAGAGATTTAATCTCGACTGTTGAAGGACCAACAAGAAAAATATAAGAAGAGGCTCGAGGGTTAGTTGGAGGACACACTAAGGCAGACCAGTCAGTTCGATTTCTAGAGCGGGGTTAGCTGAGAAATTTGAATTAGTGGTTTGGAGAGTAGTAGGAGGCAGCAAGTACGGATTAGAGAGTCAGGAACAACACTAGGGGAACAACACAGAGGTTGGAGAGGTAGACACAGAGCCTCTTAGGCAAATGTAGAGGCTATAGACTGCGCAGTCACTGGAGGGCCTACGTGGGTGACGCAGAGAGGCAAGGGCTGATGTAGAGGGTCTAGGAGCTACACAGAGGTTAGCCAAGAAGACATTGAGACTGGGGGAAGTGCTGAAGAATTTTCTCTCTGTTGGGTAAGCCGGTTTGGCACCTAGTTGTACTGAAGAATTGCTGAATATAAAATCCTCCCTTGTTGCACTGGTTTTGCTAGATTGGGTTTTTCCGGGGACTGATTGTCCAAAATATTTGTGTCAATGTGTTAAATCTTGTGCATGTGTTTGTTTCTATATTATGATGTGATCTCTGTAGCATAATTTATTTTAATGTTTACTGAAGGATTTTCATAAATAACTTATCGGGAAATAAGTAGGTAAAATAAATCAGTTGCTGTGATAGAATTTTCATGCTACGCTAGCTAGTGTAGCCTCTACGCTGTCTCTCCCAGATCTCTCTCTGCCTCCTCTGCTGAGTATTCCCAGACCAGGGGAAATCTCCAATTGGAACTATCCCTGCCCCTCTTTGCACGAAATCACTTCGAATCTCTCTGGCAATTGCTGCACTGCTCTCTTTAGAAATTCGATCGCTGATCTCCCACTCGATGTTTTTTCCAAATGCCCATCAAGCCTCCTCTTATAATCCTTATGTTGATAACCAACGACCCAAATTAGATTCTAATCAATGGCTCAGACCATTTTGGCTTGATCCTCGTCTTCTTCTAGAAGTTTCACCCACAGTTAGATTAATACCCCCTTAATTATTTCAATTTCCTAAGTTTAGACTTAGGCACCCATTAAAAATAATTAATTATTTTAATAAAATTGTCTCCAGGTGGAATTTCCTAAAACGATTTCTAGGAATTGTGGAATACATGTGTCCAAGCCCCCCTGCAAATTTTGAGGCTTAGAGCACTTCCGATACTACCAAAAATCAACACTCCCTCTTAGCAAGGAATTTGCTCTAGTAATGCAACCTGCTAAAGCATCACCCCTCTCTGTAACATCTCCCTCTGCGCTGCTGATGCCTAACATCGTTGCGCACCAACTACTATGCAAATGCTGCATTTGTACTGCTGCTGACACCGCCACTCTCAAAACTGCATCTATATTGCGACCCTCATAAGTTCTGCATCTGTGCTACTACTGGCACTGCCACTGCCAACACTGCATTTGCGCTACAACCTTCTCCAACTGCTGCTGCTACTGCATCAACAATGGAAAAGCATCCAAAATTATTGAACTGGTGTTCAACACGATGTATCTTTTGTTGGAGTTTTGATTGTTGCTAGTTTCTGCGCCAACCCTTTGAAGCCTCTGCGCTGCTGTTGACTCTGCTCTGTGCCAACTGCACTGCTGCCAACTCTAGCTCTGCGCTGCTCAGTCTCTGGCGCTCCTAGCCACTGCAACTTTCACTCCGACACTCCTTTGCATCAACTGACCCGGTCCATCCTGCTACTTCTGAACTGGGCTCTCGTAGTAAGGTATTGATATGAGAGGTGGACTCCTCAAGGATCCTGCCCAACTATAGTTCTTTCTAACTAAGTTCTAAATCATCCCACCTCCCTCTTGGAGGAATCTTCGCTGTCATGGCAAACTGCAGAATTTGGACTTTTGGCGAGAAAAGTCCTTTGAGGAGAAAATTCCCCTTCTATGTGTCTTTGCTCTTTTCCGACGAATTTTTGCCCCGACAGAAACTGTGCCCTTCAAGCACTACGCTGAGGCTCTGGGTCACTCCCTCTACCTCTGCAAGCTCACGATCTGGAAATTGTACCTCTCTGTCGACTCTCTCAAAGAGAGATTTCTTCAGAATCTTTACTTTCTCAGCAAGGACTATGCAATCCCTTCAAGGGGATTCGAATTGCTGCCAAATGCAGCTATTGGCCTCTCTGCTCAGTGTTGGATCTGCTCTTCCTATTTCAAAATCAATTCTCTGATACCATGTGAAAATTCCTAGTCCAAGGAACCCCTACTATAGCCAATCTGAATTTACTTCACCTACTTGATTTTTAAAAAAATCACATTCATCAAGTTATTATTTTGAATACTGAAGCAAATTACTTCTGTAGCCTACACTAATTAAATATTTGATCTCATGAAACAAAAAAATAGAGCAAAGAACAAGATACATAGGACACACTTATTTTTGGACAGAATAGTCCCCGGAAAAACCCAATGCGGGAAAACCGGTGCAGTAGCTTTGAGGGTTTTATTATTATGCAGGAGAAATATCTGAATACAAATCTAGGATGCTCATCTAGCAATCCTTTACAGAGAAAATATTAGCGGAATATCTGAGTTAGTTTTACCTCACTTCACACGGCGGAATTTTGGCTGATTCGCCACAAACCCGCCTATTTCTGCGTCACCTCTTTTTCCCTCCGCGTCAGCTTTCCCTGTTGTTCCGGAAATTCTTGGCAGTTCCGACTGTTCCCGACAATTCTGGATTCTGCCCTCTGCGCCAACTTTCCTGGTTG
This sequence comes from Pinus taeda, assembly GCA_000404065.3. Taxonomy (NCBI): domain Eukaryota; kingdom Viridiplantae; phylum Streptophyta; class Pinopsida; order Pinales; family Pinaceae; genus Pinus; species Pinus taeda. Next base: position 13,197 of record APFE031022039.1, read on the forward strand.
TTCTGGCATTTCTTGACAGTTCCCGATAGTTCCAGCTTCTGCTCTTTGTGCCAACTTTCCTCGCTGTTCCGACAATTCCGGCTATTCCCAACAGTTCCCTATAGTCCCAGCTTCTGCCCTCTATGCCAACTTTCCTAGCTGTTCCGGCAGTTCTGGCTATTCCAAACAGTTTTGGCTTCTGAAATTGATCTCTCCAGCAAAAATATGGATCTCCTCAAGGCTCTGCGTTGTCTCTGTGTCAGCCTACGCTGGCTAGCGTAGCCTTTGTGCTGCCTCTCTCGGATCTCTCTCTTCCTCCTCTGCTAAGTATTCCCAGATCAAGAGAAATCTCCAATAGGAACTATCCCTGCCCCTCTTTGTACGAAATCACTTTGAATCTCTCTGGCAACTGCTATGCTGCTCTCTTTAGAAATTCGATCTCTGATCTCCCACTCGATGTTTTTTCCAAATGCCCATCAAGCCTCCTCTTATAATCCCTATGTTGAGAACCAATGGCCCGGATTAGATTCTAATCAATGGCTCATATCATTTTGGCTTGATCCTCGTCTTCTTCTAGAAGTTTCACCCACAGTTAGATTAATACCCTTTAATTATTTTAATTTCCTAAGTTTAGACTTAGGCACCCATTAAAAATAATTAATTATTTTAATAAAACTGTCTCCAGGTGGAATTTCCCAAAACGATTTCTAGGTATGGTGGAATACATGTGTCCAAGCCTCCTTGCAAATTTTGAGGCTTAGAGCACATTTGATGCTACCAGAAATCAACAAAGGTGATATAGAAGATGGCCGAAGCCCTACGAAGAAGTTATAGAAAAGATGGATCCATGATATAGAAGTTGAATTTTATTCATGATGACGCAGAAAGAAGAGCCCTTCACGCAGTTGATAGTACCATGATCCCCATGAAGAAATAGATACCTATTGTTGGAAACAAGTCCCTAGTGAAAAGGGAACTTGGATATATTCCTTTCATGTGTAAAGCAATGATCAGATCCTCCCTAGTCAAGAGGGAGAGGTAGACACATCATTCTCGTCTTCACATCATGAAGAAAGAATGGAGGATTGGGTAAGCATATGAGACCGATACTTCTTGAGGATAGAAGTAGTCTCGAGAACCAATACTCTTTGAGGATGAGATAGGGCATCCAATAGGCTAGAGTAGTTGAAGAGGAGATTCCTTGAGGATGTGTGAGGGAATGGTCCTAGAAGGGCATACCTTGTGAACATCCAGATGGAGTATGTGCCTTGAGAGGCAATGATGAAGGTTTTTATAAATTATTGTCTCCTAGCAGTGTGCTCTAATCTAGTGGAGAGATAGAGCTATTAGTCAAGGCCTTGTTATATGACAATGCTGGTTGATATGATGGGATGCACTGACATAATTTGAAAAGATAACTTATGAGATGGCTTACCATTCTGACTCTTTTTTATGAGAATTCTTTAGTATGAGAGTGTCCATGTACCATCAATGTATTATGAATACCTCCCTAGTTAAGAGGGAGTGTTGACATGTGTAACTAGGTTTGGTCTTCATAATATTCTATGTAATATTGATTTGATATATATTTGATGTAAAAGAGAAAGAAAATTATTCTTGTTATTTTATATAGCATGGGTTTCATGCTCAAGATCAATTTGTTTTAGGTCAAAGCACCCATTGTGTGCTTCTAGGTTTTGGCATAGAGTCAAAAAGTAAAAAAGAGTTATTGTCATATGTAATAAACCCTATTGGGCATCTTCTATCAAGTCAAAAGAATTTCTTTTGAGTCAAAAGTGTCAAAATATCCCTCCAAGACCAAGTCGGCCTACAAAGAAGTCGGCCTCATAAAGGACAATTCACACTCCTAGAACAACTATATATAAGAGACCATTCGACTTCATTTGGATATATTCATAATTATTCACACAAGAAAAGCTATGACGAAGAAAAAGAGAAAGCAAAGGTCTGGAAGGAAGAAGGAAAGACGAAACTCTGAAGTTTACTCTCTCTATCTCTCACATGTGCGAAAAGAAGCTAGGGTTTCTATGGCTACAAGGTTGAAGTTTCTGATCTCTCAAGAAGAACCGAAATTTGAAGTAAAGAAGTTTATTTTATGGTCTAGTAGCCTGCTGCCTAGAAGGAAGAACCAAGATATGCGAAGCAAGGAAGAACCAAAATTAGCCTCTTTCTCCCTGACGTGCGAAGTTACAGGCATTGTAGGAGGGCTGAAAAAGTGCAGATCTGCAGTGAAGGCCAAAAATTTGTTGCAGGGGTCGAAGTTGTGCAAATAAAGAAGATTTGACCTAGGTTGACTTTGTGCAAGAGAAACTCATCTAAAAAAAGTTTGACTTGGTCTTGGAGGGGTCTCAATCTTGGGTCTAAAAGGTCTTGGAATTCGTCATTTGAAGATTCTATAAGAAGAGAAGAATTTCTTGCGGGTTTTCCTCTCTAGGAGAGGTTTTGGCTCTGGCTAGCAGCCTACACCTTGTGTCCATTTGTTCTATTGATCTTCATGTTTTGGTAGCTGTTTGATGATAAAAACACCATAATAATCAAGATAAGAAGAAGAAAATTATAAGTACAAGTTAAAAGTAAAAGAACATCACAAGCAGTTATCAAGTTTAGAGAAATCACACCTAATTTAGCTGCCCTATATTTCTCAACAGTATGTACTATGGCATGATTTAAGGCATTTTTGAGTCATTTTGTATCTGTTTTTTTGTTTCCACGAGCTTTCAGTATTCATATGTGAGTGGGTTAGGCATTTCCTGCAACCTAGCAATAAGCTTTTGGTCCCGATTAAGCACACACTAGTTATGCCATTCTTGGTGATCATGATTCAAAAATTCCCTTTGAGAAAAGAGACCTTTCCTTGGCAATCTTTTGCTAGTAACCCAGATGAAAGGTCAACTTTCTCATTGGAGGAAAAGAATGTACGAGTCAGATGTGAAACCAAATCCAGGCATCTCGAGCCCCCTCAAAGTGTGAAGCAAGAAAACCAAACACAACTTGCCAAGCTGCTCACAGCCTCTGGATGGACATGAACCTGGAATAACAAAACCCTGAGTATTCCCAATTATGTCAAGTAGCTAAAAGGACCTTTAATACCTGGATTGTGTTAAGACTGCTTACTATTTTTAATGTGAGATCAACATTAAAATCTTAGTTTGTTATAGACTTTGCTTCTGCACTGTCTTATGCTATGCCCTGCTATTTGAGTTTCACCTACCCCATTTCGCGTCTTGAAGTTTAGCCTTAGTTTCCAGCCATTTTAAAAACTAGGGCTCATGTCCTATTGTTTCTCCATCCTTAATGCCCAAAACATGGTTTCACTTGGTATTTTTGAAACCCCATTATCTTAAACTTTAATAAATGTTGAAACATTCTTTAGAAACACTATGATTTGTAGATGGAGAGATGTATTATTAATATTTCTCTTATTTAGAAACATGTAACACCATTCTTGGTTAGAAACTTTCGTAGAAGAATCAACCTTAGATCCTTAGGAAAAGATGCTTGTTGGCATTCTCGCTGCCTTATTAAAAAAGAAGTTACCCGAGTGGAAAATTTGATATCACGGATTTTAACACAGACGAACAATTGAGTGCATTACTGAGTCGTACTTTTTAAGATTGTGACTTGTCCATATACTAATAGGCATTAGTGCATACCTTGGGGATGAAGCATGTGCACAGGGTCTATTATAATTTGTCAGACATGGAAAGGACATGTGTGGAGCATTGAAACACTTTAAATATGGAAGGACTTAGAGAAAAGAATTGGCTGACAGTGGTACTTCTCATTTTATACTGTGAGGAAATAGTAATGATTATAATAAATATTTGCATGATGTATGACAGAAGCTAAGAGTTTTGTTCAAGACTAATAAAGCACCTTTAGAAAATTCAATTTGTTCTGGAAGACATGGCTTCACTATGAAAAAATATTAGAATATATCCTAATTTGTAAATCCGGAATAATTAAACCCATTGGATGCAGTGGAGAAATAGAGGAATTGCAGCCACAAAGCAGAAATAGATACAGTGGAGAAATATTGCAGCAACCATACAGGAAAAATTAATGTAGCAATAGTTCACAGAGACAGGCGAAATACAAGATAAACAATTAGACATGTCTTTATAACTCACATTAGATACATATGCATCATCAAAGGGATAGCTGAAACAATTCAACTTCCACTGGAACATGAAAAGAAACCTGTTTACAGATAATGAAATTTCCAGCTGGTTGGATGTCCAGTTGTAATACTTTCAACACTTTTCTTTCCATCTATTTAGGATAACAAGGGTCATGGTTGTCACTTTCTGCAGCGGGGCTTATGTTGAACGTGGCGAACATGTTTTATTCAGGCAATTGCAGATTGTTTATTATTGCTAATTGTATTTTGCATGCAGGGATATCAAACACTTTGCCAATTGAACCCTTGTATATTGGAGGTCCTGTTATTAAGGGATTTGGTCGTGGTTCAAAGATCCTTGGGATTCCTACAGGTATGTCAACGTAAGTTTGCAACAAAGGTCTACAAGTATTATAAAAAATCACATACAATCATTCTATCTCTAGGTATGTCAATATAAAGTTTGCAACAAAGGTATAAATGTATTATAAAAGTCCCTTACAATCAACCTATCTCTTGTTGCTTATTGTTAATAATTTATGGACTGATTAAGAGGTAGAGTTCTACTTTCAGCCAATTTATCAGCAGATGATCTTTCCTCAACTATTGCTCAGCAACCATGTGGGGTATACATGGGTTGGGCTGGACTTTCTACGCGTGGTATTTATAAGATGGTGATGAACATAGGATGGAATCCTTACTTTGGTAACACCAAAAAGACAATTGTAAGTGCTGCTAATAGATGGAACTTGATACTTCAACCCATAAGCCGTTTTTTGGTGCACTTCTGATAACTTTTGTACCTCCTTTAGATCCTTTTCAAGCTTTAATAAATTTAATGTGTGAAATGCGATTGAAGGAACCATGGCTTCTTCATGAATTTGAAGAAGATTTCTATGGGGAGGAGCTGCGTCTTGTCATTGTTGGGTACATTCGTCCTGAGGTATTTTTACTAAATAGATGTACTGTTGTCTTTCGTAATTGTTCTTTCACTCACCCCCCAGTTTGGAATATTATCTCTGATTTCTTTTACTCGTAAGTGCAGGCTAACTTTCCATCCTTGGAAGCCTTGATAGAAAAAATTCATGAAGACAGGCGTATTGCGGAGGAAGCCCTTGATCTCCTTCCTTATTCACAGTACTCAAATGAGCCATTCCTGAGAACTGATCTACCGACACAAACCAATTGATAAGTTGTGGAACAATGGAAGAGCTATGGACACTATTTTCTGCCAGAGTTACAATAGATGCAGGGTATTTAATCTTTGAATCTACAATCATTGTAATGATTTCTGCTGGGTGAAATGTTTCCATTACAACAAAAATGCAAGAAAAAATAGTGATTAAATTAAGAATCATATAAGACCTGGTAAATGTAAAGAAAAGGACTTTCAGGCTCATTTTAACTTTCTTGATACAAACTACCTTTTGAGTCTTTCGGATTTTCTCATGAGCTTACTGAATCATCTTTGTCTCTACTCCATAGAGCTATATATTCTACCATCAGTAATCTGATGAGTGAATTTCTATTCCTTTATGCTTGCATCAGCCATCAGTGATCTGATGAGCCAATTAATATTCCTTCTACTTGTAGCTAAAATTATGGTCAAAATATTTAAAATGGAGTTTGTACTCTGTTGAGGGAAGTGTTAGAAAACTTTAACTTATGATAATTGATTTTTTTCCCATCAAATCTTCTCAATTTACCTTTAGTTTTCAGGTTAATTTGCTACATTTCAGAGCAAGCTAAACATTTGTTCACTTGTGACTGAGTACATGAAGAGGGGGGTCCTGATGTGTTAACAATGACATTAAATTTGATGCGGTATTATGCAAAAAATATCCTTGGCATGATCCGAAGTGGAAGGTACACAAGTATCAAAGTTTGTTATGTGATTGATCTCGGTACGTTATAATCAAAGTACAGTACAATATGCATTAGAGAAAATTTGAGGTATAAAATGGGCCTCCTAAGGAATATTATAAAATAATAGTGGAAATAATAAAATAAGATTATATTTTACATCATAAAATTTTAGAGGGAAAAAAGAAAAGAAAAAAACTATTTTTTCAACACGTATTTTCAGCTCACCTCTCTACGATTTTATTCAAATTTCAAGCGAGAGCATTCGTTGGATGCTAAATTTAATTCCTCATCCAAGGAGTACCCATGTTGCATACTTTTGATGGATCTTGCTACAGGGAAAATGAGAAATATGTGAAAAAACGTGATTGCAATCACGTTTTCGATGTATTTCTCATTTTTCATGTATCAGGGTCCACTGATAGTATGCAACATGAGTACTCCTTGGATGAATTAAATTCTACATCCAACAAGTGCTCCTGCTCAATATTTGAATAAAACTATTGGGAGATAAGTTGAAACTATGAGTTACAAAAATAGTTTTTTTTTTTTTGTTCATCTTTTTACCTTTTCACACCAAAAATGGTGAATCATCCCCCATGGTTGACATCATCATCTTGAATCCTATTAGGTCTTATAAAGTTGATTTTGGTTGTACATTTTTGTTTTGAGGCCCATTTTAGACCTCAAAATTTCTCTAATGAGCTTAATATTTAGGTTAGCTTTCTGTTGGTTGTGACATTTTAGATTGACCCCAACATTGGATTCTTTTATAACAATTTGTTTTTAGCACAAAGAATTAAGTTTTGCGGTTGGTGCATGGGTAAAATATTGCCGCATTGATATGATCAAGAATATTTGTTATAGGTACCATGGCAAGATTTATGTTTTAAATATTTAGGCATCACTTCCAAAAGTGAGCCTGTTACTACACAAACTCATACTTATAGAGATAATCCTCAGCTCAAGTGCAACTTTAGTCCAACTAAGAGGGAGGCAACTATTGCCTCAACAATCCTCTTCTTCACTTCAACTGGGATCTCCTTTGACTAAAAGGGGGCTTCCCTCTGGGAGGATTGCTGGGATGTTAGAGTAATGCATTTCAAGGTGATTTTGATGAGTAAATCCAACAAAACAATTTAAAAGAGTTAAAATCATGAAATTTTGATGGGACTGGAGACTAGTGTCTTTATGTTGGACATATGGGGTCAACTAAGGTTCAACTAAGGATCCTCTTTAGAATTTTATAAGTTAACCCAAGAACGATAATTAGGGAAGTCCACTACAAACCCTAATAGATCACCCTAGCTACTTCATAATTTTCAAGAAGGCCAGAGGAAGATTCTCCGCTAGAATACCTCCAATGTTTTTGAGAAGGAATTTATTCAAGAAGGTAGAAGAGGGGGTACCACCACTACTAGATAAGAACACCACATTTACAACCATTCAAGAATTAAATACCAGAGGGAAATGAAGATACCACTTACTCATCATATTACACACAAAGCCATTAATCCATTGATCCATCCATTAAGAAGTATCCACAAAATAACACCTTCAATTGAACACTCTATGTCACCATTCATAGCACAATGAAGAAAATAAAAGTTTCCAATAGAAATTTTAAAATTGCTCAACGATTTCCCCCCCAATCCAACCATGAGTACAATTCTTAATGGTAGAAGAGGGGGCACCACCACTACTAGATAAGAACACCACATTTACAACCATTCAAGAATAAAATACTAGAGGGAAATGAAGAGACCACTTACTCATCATATTATACACAAAGCCATTAATCCATTGATCCATCCCTTAAGAAGTATCCACAAAATAACACCTTCAATCGAGCACTCTAGGTCGCCATTCATAGCACAATGAAGAAAATAAAAGTTTCCAATAGAAATTTTAAAATTGTTGAGGGATTTCCCCCCAATCCAACCATGAGTACAATTCTTTATTTATAGAGAGATGATCAACTTCCATTATAATTATTTTTTTTTTTTTTTTTTTTTTTTTTTTGTAAATTAGACTAATTCTATTAAAAAGAGAAGAGTATAGTACAATCAAGCTTGCATGTAAGCGAAGCAGAAAAGCAAGGGGGCCCAAGGAAATAGGCACCACCTTGCTCCTTGGCTAAGAACCAGGACAGGGCTAAAGAGAACATGGAATAACAAAGAACCGGAACTAAGCAGAGAGTACTACCCTGAGGGGATTGTTACTGTCACACGACTTTTTTTTCCTTTTTTCTTGCTTACTTTGACCCATTCATTGGAATTTGGCTGAGCTGAAACAAGTTGAAGACTGTTCTGCCCTGGCGGCGGAAAATCCTTCTCAGAATCTGAGGAAGAAGTGAGATGAGCACGTTTCTGAGAAATCTGAGAGACAGAGGGGTTTGCGGGATCATCCAAGGGAGCATCCAGCGGAATCTCATCGTTCAGCCCGTCTGCAACTATTTCCTCCTCATCTGAACTGGTGGAGTCTGAATCTTCCATAGGCGGAGGAGGCGCACAGGGGTTCCAACTTTTGGATTTGGGCTTGCGCTTAGGAGTCTTCTTTTTGTCGAGGTACTAGGGACAGGAACTTTGGAGATGTCCTGTTTGATGACAATGGCGGCAGCGGAAAGCTGTGTTCTCGTAATCCAAGGTTTGAGTCCAATAAAAATCTCCATACTTGAGATTAATCTGATCCGACAATCCTCTGCTTATATCTATTTCTGCACAGAATCTACCATATGTGTAGAGCCCATTTTCCTTCCGCGAAGAGTCTACAGACAGGTATCTTCCTAAAGTTTCTGCAATTGCTAAGAAGACCGAAACGTGCCATAGATGCACCGGAAGGTTCGGGAGCCTGACCCAAATGGGAGTCTTGGTGATAACAGCTGTGGAAGGGTCGAAGTCTGGAAACCAAGGAGTAAGAAAAAGCCCTCCCGAGCCCCAAAACCAAGGGCCTCCCGTTAAGGCCTTCTGATAATCTTCATCTCGGTCAAAAACCACAATGAAGAATCCTTTTGAACATAAGTGTATCTCGCTTTTTTTAGTCCAGTTGGTATGAATCCATTGGTATAGATCTGATGTGCGAGGCCATAACCCATTGAATCTACATACAAGAGCGGCTTCTGCATAAAGTTGATATCGATCATCAATCCCAGGATGGGAGAGATTGATAGAAGGAATGTCCTCTGATTTGTCTACCAGAAAGGGCTTTGGAGCCTCAGATGGATAGCCTGCTGATGGAGAAGGCTGTGAATGGGCAGCATCTTTGTGGACAACATCTTTATAGGAGAAAGAAGGGGCAGAGGAGGTCTGCCTAAAGGAACCCCCTCTCAAACGAAATGTAGCCACAATAGAGGCATCCCTTTGAATGCTGTAATAGGAAAGAGGAAGGGTATTCATGAGTTGCTTACCCTTGTATAGCAGTCTGAGGTAATAGGAAGGGATTCCTAGCCGGCTTTCAAGATTTTGCACGAGATCCTGCACCAGATCTGTAGCGCGCGCCCATTGCATTGTCGTCTTGCCCGAGAGGGTGACTTGGATTTGAAAAGCAAGTGATTCTTCAAGCATATCTGGTTCAAATTTGGCCCTTGCTGCCTGGTTCAAACAGATCCAGGATTCCTTCGATCCATGGCGAGGTAAGGGAGAGACTTCTTCTCTGCATTTGGCTTGATCGCTTAGGGTGGCGCAAGCATTAAGTATGCAGGGAAAAAATACTTGGAATCCTCTTGCCGGAGTTCCAACTCTTGTAATTGATGGATCTGATGCAAAGATTTTGCTCTGTGGCTTTTGCATGTCCCATATCAATGGATGGGCGACCAGATCTGATATGGGTTGAGTCCTATTTATCATATGGGCCTGATCCGCCATGCGGGATTCTGGTTCGAAGAACCCCGATCTCGATCTGCGCATATTCCCCTGGATCAGGATCACATTATTCATCTTGATCTCCGATAAATCTGATAGATTTTTCACGCCATTAAGGACCTCTCCATTTAGAGCGGCTTCTCGCAGTTTTTCCAGAGCTCTTGGAATCCCCTCGTATCCTTTCCAGGTATACCGATTCTTGGCTTTTCTAACCAGGACCCCGACACTTTCCAAAACGTTAACGATATCGTAAATCCGGCGCCGCTCCATACCTAAGTGGAACGCAGCTTCCTCGAGGCTGATAGAATCCACTTGCTCTTGCGTGTAGTGATTCAGAAAATTTACGCACAGCAACCCCAGCGATTTTGTTAGGATATTCCGACACATAGGAAATAGTTAAGTTCAACTTGGTCTAGTATAGAGTTAGGTAAAGTGTGTTTCTTTACCGTTGTACATTTTGTAACTTACAATCCGACGGTCACGGTATGTAGTGATCCGACGGTTCATTCTCTCCTCGGTATTACCGACACTTGATCCGTGGCTTGACACCCGATTGGTCCATGAATTCTATTTAAAGCGCATGGAGGGTCATTTGGAGGTTCACCGTGCATGAGAGAAGCTTATGTAAATTTTCATTCTTTTATTAATAAATTGCCTGTAGTAGCCACGTTGGCGCAGGCCGTGGACTGTTTCCCTCTCTGAGGGTTTTAACCACGTCAAAATACTGGGGTATTGATCTGTGATCTGTTTGTGAGCGGTGTCCTTTTGGTGTTCTGTCTGAGGAACTTACCCTGTAAATTCCTACATGGTATCAGAGCTATTTGAGGGCCGCGTCCATTGGTGATCCAAATCTGAAGCCGGTAGAACTGCATGCAGCTGTCGTTTCCTAGATCTACCGTTTCTGACTGCTTTCGAGCCGAGAGGACTTCTCTGCTGTGTTCAGAGCATCTGTTCCAGTGAGGAACCCCTTTCGTTTCACGCGAAAAGGTTTCCGGTAGCCCTATCTGCGTCATTTTTAAGATCTGGAGGTATACAGTGTTTATCTGCGTTTATTGTTATTTTTCTCTCTGGTTATTTCGGTTTCTATTTATTTAGCCTTTTTTATTACTGGATCTATACCTTTCATTTCTACGTATGCTCTTTGACCTGCGACTCTGTGCGATCTGGGGAAATCAGAAACAGAAAGGAAGTTTTTTTTCTCATGCGTATGCTCTTTTCCCTGCACCTTAGTGTGATCTTGGAAAATCAGAAACATTGAGAAAAATATTTAGTTTCCGGCTAAAGCTAACTTCGAGCCGTAAGGTTCGTTTTTTTCTTGCATATTCGTGTTGGGTTTTGTGTTTTGTGTTTTGTAGGGAAAAAGAACTTTCTCAAGGCAAGCACGCAACCCAAGAACCCCCCCCCGCTCTCTCTCTCTCTCTCTCAAATTTTTTGTATAGCTCAATTGGTTCAAAGCTATTTTAAGAGAGTAGAGGTCTTGGGTTCAAATCTCCATTTTATGGGGGCGTTTTTTTTCATTCCCACACATTCGCGCACTTTGTCGGCGACTTCAACAATTTTTTTTTCAAAAAGCCATAACTTCTTCATCCGGAAGCCTTTTTCATTTTTTTTAAAACAACCTAATTTTTCGAGATCTATCCATTGGAACACTTACTTTCAGCATCTTCAGCTTCAGTTTTTAAAAAAATGGAAAGTCCATGCCAAGTCATTTTTGACAGCACTAACTACTTCCAATGGGTAGCCTACATGGAAGATTTACTTAGAAGTAAAGGTCTCTACAGAATAGCCACGGGCCAAGAGAAGAAACCAAAAGATGAAGACAAGGTTGCAAAATGGGAAAATAGACAAGATCAAGCACGTGGTTTAATAGGGATGTCTATTTCTCCTGATCTTAGATTTCATATTGCAGATCTTGATACTCCTCATGCAGCATTAGAACAAATCACTAAAGTTTTTGGGATTAAAAATGAAATTAGAGCCCATCAACTTGAAAATGAGTTGCTTACATTGGATCCTAATAATTTTTCTTGCATTGAAGATTTCTTGTGCAAATTCAAGACCCCTAGATATCTCTTGGAAGGTGTTAAGGTTAAGAAAACAGATAGTAACCTTATTTATTCCATCCTTACTAAGTTGGGACCAGCCTACTCTGTATTTGTTTCCA
>APFE031022047.1:1695-21736 GCA_000404065.3 Pinus taeda
ACATACCAGGCAACTCTTCAGCAAAATCAGAACAGCAGAAAGACAAGCAGAACAGCAGCAAGAACAAGCAGAAAAAGCTGATTTTTTTGCTGAAAACTGAGAATTTTCCAAGTGGTCCGTTGGGCTGAAAACGGATAAGTTTGCTCGCTGAAAAAAATTATTTTGCCGTAATTTTTGCTGAAATTTTCTTGCTGTAAAAAGGCTTTTTTTCAGAAATAAAGAAGAGCTCTCAAACTGGTTTTCCCCAAGAGTTGTAGGGGGTTTTTCCAGGGTCACGTTGACCAAAAATATCAGTGTTTTAATGTGTTTTAATGGCTGTTTATTATTGCTGATTTTATTTCTGCAATTTCCAGCATTCTGTAAATTTTCCAGAATTTGTGTTTTTAGCAAATTTATTTTTTCAGCATTGTTGAATGTATGGTTATGGGAAAGGGCATTTAACTACATGGGAGAAATAAGGAGAAACTGAAAACCGGGTGGAAAACGAATTTTTACAGCATATGCTGACCTGTTCCTCCTTGAGCCATGAGTTGACTCCATCTCACTAGTTTCGGATCTCGGGGGGTAGGATTTGGTACCTTTTCCCACTGATACCAAAATAAGGGCACTCGCTCTAAAAATAAGGTCACTAGTATTGAACCAAACCCGAATTTATTCAGGTGTCCATGCTTCCCCTTGGTCTGTTGTCTTTTCATATTTGCCAAAAGGCCTCCACACCAATTAAATATGGTGGGGGTCAAACATGCAATAGCATAATGGAACTGGGATTTGGAAGCCTCATGAAGGGCTTGCGTGCTAGATACACGTGCCATAATGAACAATATTTTTCTCAAGGGATGATTGTTAGTGATTGTCTCTATCTTCACCTTCCCTCTGTTGGTCATTTCGGCACCTGAGCAATGCCCCTATATTACAGTTCTTGTACTCTCACCCCCTGGGAGAGATCCAAAAAGTTGGATCACTTCTCCTCTTCAGGATAATCCTATGATGAAGTAGATATCCGCCTCCTAAAGTTATAGCTCCTGACCTTTTATGATGAAGATCTCTCGATCTACATCCCAAAGACTTATAAAAAAGGGCAGCAATTCCATCTGGGCCCTTAACCCTGTGGTCCTGAAGAATTTTAGCAACCCGCAGTTCCTTAGAGAATTGATGCATTCAGGATCCTGAGCTGCTTGGTGGTCTTCGGCCTCATTGCCTCTTTCTTTCCATTCTAGAACCATGATCTCCTACAAAACAACATTTAACACCAATTAATGCTTTTTTGATGGATTAAAACCAAATATTTTTGGTTGAAAAGAAGGCTTTTCTTCCAAAAAACTTTGCCTCGACACCATTGCACTTATTTTTACAAATAGAGTGATATCATCGTGCAGGCCTTTACGCTTGAGTGCGATCATCACAGGTCCACTGACCATACCCGTGATGATTGTCGATGCCCTAAAAAATTGAAAGTCCTCCCTTATAGCAATAAATTACCATTAAAAACGCATAAAAAGGTGATAAAATGCAAAAGCAAAGATGGGCCTCCTACCTATTGCAAACGGTTCACGAAATGGCACTCCGGATCTCCCATAATGGTCGCTCAAAAATCGAGAAAATTAGGGCACAAATTCACTTTCAGAGATTACTATGGTAAAAAATAAAATTACTTTTGGTTATTTATAAGTTTCTCAAGTCATTTTTGTCAATATTTTAATAATATTTTATTATTATTTCTTGATATTAGTGATGGGTGTGTTTCTTTGTGTAGTTACAGGTACCTTCAGGTGAACAATGATCATTATTGACTAATTCTTGCGAGTTTTGTTTTATCTCTTTTTTGAACTCATTAAATAAATGAAAAAGGAACCCCCTTGGAGTCATCTTTGAGCTATTTTTTGACTCTCAAAAATTGAAAAGATTGACGAGTACTTTTCATTTTGAACTCATTAAATTAAATGAATTGACGTCACCTCAGTATATGTTTACCCCTTTTTCAAGATGGGATTGACTATTTATGAAAAAGGTACACCTTGAGCGACATGGTAAAGAGGTTCTCTCGCATATTGTTTTCGACCTTTTCATATTCGAGAGACAAATTATGAAAAGGTACACGATGGAGTTTTTTTTTTCGTCTCTTTTTCAAACTCTCTAAATGTGAAAAAGATATCTATTTTTATTCTTATGTCAGAATCGTTAAAACTTTATGATGAAAGACTCGTCACCATGATGAGACCGAGTTTCTCCTTCCTAGGACTCGTAAAACTTACTAGGAAGGATTCGTTCAAAGAATGAACTTACGTGACAAGCATATGCTATCCCCTTCAAGCTTGTGATTAAAATAATTGGGGTACTCGCTAGAAATAGTGGGGAAAAATGAAGATGAAAAATCCTTTGTATAGCCAGCATGTCGGTCTTGAACATGACACTCTTCTGCTCTCGTGCTGGGTTTGGGATATCCTCACTCAATCACTTGTCTTTCCGGGTTTGGGTGATCCATTTTTGCCTCTCATTTGACTATTCCTTTTTTTCATCTTTACCTTTAGTCCTATGTCGAGTCAGATGCTGCCACCTTCCATAGTTGTGTCGCCACTATTCAAGAGAAGTCCAATCTACAATTATTTACCTATACATTGTCTAACCCATTGTTATGATCTTGGATCTAATTCATTTCTTTCCACTTTATTCCTTGTTTCATGTCGATGATGGGGGAAGATGACTTAGAAACTCCCTTTCAGTACCTTAGATCTTGCATGCCCTATTGGAAATTTCTTCTCATTTGATGACATATATTCATCATTGGCTTTCAATTGGGTGATTCCACAAATGTTCGACTTCAACTTCATTATCATATTCATGGATTTTACTATTGTACCTTGAGAGCCATGGACATTATTGGTGGTTTCTATCGTACCTGTTAATGGTCCACATCAATGGTCGGTAATCAAGTGGTTTTCTAGCATGTTCGACTTCAACACATTTATTCGCATGTTAGGATTCGTACTTTGGTTGGGTCGGAATGGAGCACAAGAACCTGAGTCTTGTCTGATATGACTCAAGTTGCATGGAGTTACATGTTATTCATGATTGTACACATGTTTATGCTATATAGATGGTTGTAACCATACCGTGGGACTTTACATTTATGATTATCCTTCTCATTTGGATGGTTGTGCCCATACCATGGATCTTTTAATATAGTCTTCATCATCCGGATGGTTGCGTCCATGCCATAGATTCATGACTTGATCTTAGATATGTATATGTATATGCATCCTTGATTTGCAGGTCTCCTGACAGTGTGCGTCCTCGTCCTTGTAAAATCTCCTAAAGAATCTTAGCCTTCACTCCTCGTTTTGCCTTCATGCTTTAGGGGGAATATGTTACACAATATTTTGTCACACATCCTGCACTTCCCTGTGACATACCCCGAAGTGCCCAAAACATGACCATTATGTAGTGTACTCATTAATGTATTCAACTCAGATCCCTCCTAATACATTGATTGGAAAATGCCTTGAGCTTTCCTTGAAGAAATAGCTCTAATAACCCTAAATTGAGAATCATCGCTCTTATGAGGCTTAAAACAACAATGGTCACATGTTGCATTGTACTTGACCAGTTATGGCATCGCTCTGTTCCCTTGCATACCCACGATGATCCCAAAGAGGTAATTTTCCTAGAGAGAATGAGAAGCTTCGTGATCTAGAAGCTTCCAGAATGGCGAGCTGGAGTTTGTTTGGCATAGATGAGGTCGAATGCTCCCAACTCGGCCTCTTAGTCTTATCCCTATGAGCTACCTCCTTGAGATGAGGGCCTACTCCTATCTTTCGAAAATAGGGTCTACAACAAGGGGGATACCTGCTTAGTCCGGACCTTGGTTGGCAGCTCCTTATCCGTTTGGTATAGCGGGTTCGACTGGGGATATGGGACTAGTTTCCCAATTTGTGAGTGTGTGTGTGTAGAATTTGATGTTTCTGATCTAATGATTCCTTAATTAAGATGTTCTAATTCTAACTTTAATCTAGTGCTATCCTATTGTATTCTAATAAGCAGAAAACATCTAAGTCTATACTAACCCGGGGTGTAATTCTTCTATTATGCGATCTAAAAAGATTTCAAATAACAACTGGTAATAAAGATCATTAAGCTATTATGAGAAAAGAATTCAATAAAGATGAACCACTTCGTATAAAAAGTTAGATGAAACAGTTGTGAAAAACATATCGCATAATGAGCTATTCATACATTAAGCATAAATAAATATCTATCACCGTAAAAAAGTGCCAAATGATAACTCAAGCATTCACGCATTAATATATAAACAACTAAAATTGAATATCACTTTAACACATAAGCAGAAACGATTAAGAGATAAAAGTACCATTTATAACTAGTCCTACTCATGAGCTTCAAGCGACAATGATTTATCTCTCCTTGATCTAACATCCACTAAGAGTACAGAAGTGCAACATCAGTAGTAGATATTAAATTCAAACATTAACAAATGATGTTCCATTCAATCATCAAAACCTCCTCGGAGGGTGCAAAAGTGCATGCTCTGAGGACAAGTTTTTGACAAATTTCTGGACCCTTTTCTAAATGCATGAGAAAGGTTTAAATACTACTAAATAAAACTAAAAATAACTTATTACAAAAATTCAGGATGTGGTTTAAATGACCGTCCTTTTCTAAGCAAAAATAAAATAAAACTATTTCTCAAATTAGATATAACATCTAACTATTTTTGTATTTGCTCCTTAATATCGCAAGCATTCAACATTGCCTGAGAAGAGTCGGTCGACCGACTTCAGCTTATAATTGTGTTGTGAAATGGAATTAGCAAGATCTGGTGCCATCTTTTTGGCAGAATCGATGACGTATTTGGGAATCATCCGCTGACTATGTGACTTTACCATGTATGCCCAGTATTATTCCCAATTTAACTTGATTCACCCTGAAATTGCTTTTGCCTTTTCTTTAGCTTTCTGTTTCTAGAGTGGCCTCTTGCAATTTTTTGGGGTTTGTAGATAATTGAGCAATTAGAAGCTTTCCTTTTTGAGCAATTTTCTCAGCAATGCACCTTGATTTGGGCTTCCTTGATGCGTTTTTCGCCTTTTGCGCTTTTTGGGAGATATAAAGCTCAAACTTTGTGAAGATAATGATTTCGTAAGCTCTTGACCTAAGTCTTAAACTTTTCATCTCTGTCATCAACATTGTTCGTGTATGTGAGAATTTGGATCCTTGCTGCTTTCCAATGCAGGAATGAATGGGCTAACTCTGTAGCTGATGTTTCAGCCGACCTTGATGGGCCTATAGTAGCCGCAAATCCCATTACCTTATGATTCTCTTCCCCAAGCAGATTAGGTGCGCCTTCCCAGATGGAAATTGGACTCATGCCTTTCTTCCTCATAGTGTCCTGCATACTGTCTTGTATAACCTTTTGTTCTTCGTTCCTGCAGTTTACAAATGAGGTGAAAGTAATGATAAAAATAATGACAGGAAAGCTTTAAATGCCAAAGATGCAAAAACATGCCAACTTATGTGAACTGGCTCCTTGATAAACACAAAACCATATTTTATTAACAACTGGCATATAACTCATTAATTATCATTAAAACGCGTGACCAGTTCTTAGTTTATGGAAAAAGCTTTTTCTTGAATATTGAGCTAGGAAAATTTGTGATGGAATGATTCTGCAGTTTTCATCGCATTATCGCAGATCGCAACATCGTATTATCACAATTTTCGTTGCATTGCATTATCACTGCATCACAATATCGCATGATCGCTGCATCACATTATCGCAAGATCGCAATATCTCATTATCGTTGCATCGGATTATCGCAAGATCGCAATATCGCATTATTGTTGCATCACAAAATCGCTAGATCATTTAATCGTTATGTGTATTTTATGTGTTTTTGCGATATGCGATATGCCATATCGCATATCGGCGATTTTGAGGTTTTCCAACGTGAGTGCTCATTGATGCATGCGATGCAATGGAGTTTCGCGTCGCAATCTCACATTTTTTAGCTCATAAGAAGACATCCTATCATTTTTTGAGTGATGTGATATTTCTTGAGTGACTTTACTTCCTTTATCATGAAACTTAAGCTTTTTTAGATTTTTCAAAGGTATTTTCCTAAGTCCATGATGGTAAACTTTATCCAAAAGGAAGTATAAGCACTAAGTGATTTTTTTAAGATTTTTGACTAAGGGTCCCCACTTATTTAGTATTAGCAATAACACTATATAAAGAGGGGGGTTGTTGGTGGCCACAACAGGTTGGGGATAATTAAACTTTGAATGTTTACCTATCATGGTTCCAACCCTGGAATCGGGTTATTATTAATACATAAATTTGAATGACATCCGGTAGTCCAATACCACAGTACACAAATCTTGCATTTAAATGTTGAAGATTTTAGTAATGACATGCGTAGTAATTTGACCATTTTCCGTATTACATAATCTGCACCATATATTAATAAAATGTATTAATAAATAGTGAGGGTGCAGTAAACAATTTTACTTATTTTTACTTAGTAATATTATGTGAAATGTTTTGGGCTTATAGTTGTTAGATTTTTAGAAAATATTAATAATAAAAATAACTAAATGTAATGTTATAAAAAAATATTTCAATATCAACTACATATATATTATACTAGTATAAATTCATCTTAATTCTAGATCTACTTAAGTTCGGAAAGAAGTTAAATCTTTTTTTACTTTAAAAAATATTTTCATCTCAAAAAATTTAATCTCTAAAAACATAGTAAATAAAAAATTATATACTTAAACTAATTATATAAAATTCTATATTGACTTGTAATTTTATTTAAATAAAAAACAAAACAAATGAAGTAATGCCGCATGTTTTAATGGAAAAGAAAAAACATATTATAATATTACCTTTATATTTTAACCATGCCACCCAAAAAGATAATTACCATTTTTTCTCAGGTTACTTTCAATGCTCAAAAAGTTTTATTTCCTCTTTATAATATTCCATTTCTTTATTTACTCGAGTCTTTCTCAATCGCAATGATATGGTTCTAGAAATATTATTGTAATGATGTAGGTTGCCTAGGATACTCATATATTTATTCCCCGACAATTTAGAAAGCCAATTATAAGCTGAATTGACCCTAACAAAGTAACCTGCAATATTTTGACAAGTTGCATATTCCAAAAATAATTTTATTTTCAAATTATAAAATGAATAAGATAAAATAAAATATATATATTTTCAAATTTTATCTCTTTTCTTTTCACACACCAAAAATGACTTGCTATAGTTATTCATATTTTATGTTATTTATTTTAATAAATATTTATTTTTATTAATGGAGATAAAAGAATAATTTTAATAAGCTAATTTATAGTAATTTTTTAGGACCACTTCAATCAATGATGGTTGTGAGAATGAAGTGTTATGAGATTTATGTTTTATCCGTGGTCATGTGTTGGGGAGTAGTTAATTTAGATGTTATAGTTGTAGTATGGGGGCTATATGGTTCAACTAGGGGCTATAGTAGTAGTATGGGGGAGGAGTGGTTTACCTAGCAGTTATAATGGTAGGTAGTACAAGACAAGTAAAATTGTGGATTCCTCTAGTATGAGAGAGATGTAATTCCTTCGTACAGCTTGAGTGGGCCTAATTGTTAAGAGCGTGTGTTTCCTCCTAAGAGGCCACAAGTTCAAAACTAGAAAGGGATAGAGTATGTATGCCTTCGTACACTTAGCAGTCAAATCGTTGCACTGAGGTGGGTCAGGTCCTTTGCCCCGTAAACAAGGTGTCTCACTCACCAGTTTTGTGTCTGAGGTGGGTCGGCTCCTTTGCCCCACAAACAAGGGGTCTCACTCACCAATTTGGTGTCTGGCTTGGTTGTGACCTTAAAATTGGATAATAATAATAATAATAATATTCGTAAATAAGTGTAAATATTTAATGTTTTTGAAATTTTCAGGAGGGCTGCAATTTTTTGTGACATCATGAATTTAAGTTGTTTAAAATGTATATGAGTGCATAAATGGATACATTTTTTTCTAGCTAAAAATCATGATATACATATCACATTAAAATAAATTGATAATTACTCATATACGTAACCATAATATTTCAAAACATAATTAATGAACATATAAAAACTTAATAAATTTTAATGCATAACTATAATTAAAAATAAAAATATTTCTAAATAAAGAAATATGAAATATATATAATATAAATATTATCTATCAATTAAGGTCCATTTTACCAACGGGATCTGCAATGAGGATTTGTTCCGTTAAGGATGGGGGAATGTTAGAGTCTTTCAAAAGTAATTGTTAACGAGCTACAAGCAAGGACTAGCTCTTTTCTGCAAGTTGTTTATTTGTATGTTAGTGGTTAAAACACCTACTATCTAGTTGAGGGTATTGGTAGGATGGAGGAAATGGTGGACTATTCATTTGAACCCAATGATTTTGGCCCTATTTGGTCAGAGATGCCACTTCAGACACATGAGGTGGAAGCATGGGGCACAACTAGCTCTTTGGACTTGAGAGATAATGTAGAATTTCAACTTCGAGAGACGGTAATGTGTTATGGCCTTTCTGTCACCTCTCTTAGTTTCTCTTCCGAACAGGATCGGAGTTTACCATCAATATTTGGGTCCCAAATCTTGTTGGGAGTTAGCGCCTTAGTTCTAGCATTACATGGTGAGCAGTCTTGGTATTTTCTTTAAAGCATTTCTTGGTTTCGAGTAGTCACGGAATGGGATGGAATTGGAAGGCATTATCTTTTCTTAGGTGGCAGGTCCTCTTGAACAAAATATTAGTGGAGGGTTTGATAACAGATTGGAGTAAAGGTTGGGGGAAGATTTGTTAATCAATCATTCCCAAGGGCTTGTGGGGGAATTTCTTAGGGGGCCAAATAATCTCCTCTCTATTCCTGAAGGGGAAAATAGTAGGCCTCAAGTTATTGGAGATTGGTATGAACAATAGTTGGAAACCATAGGGGCTCAGGCGATTTCAGAATGCCATTATCATCTTAGGAATAAATAAAGAAAGGAAAGTGTACAAAAATCAAATGTGATGAACAAAACTTGGTGCTTAGGGATGATGCTTAGCTAGGTGAAGTTATGGATATGTTGGAAAAGGTGGTGGTGAATTAGGCTAGAGGTAAGTCATTTTTAGTGGAGTTCCCATGAGAAATAAGAGATATGGGGAAGCAGTAGTTTCTAGGTGGATAGATCAGTTCCTATTTGTAGAGCCTCTTCTAGAAAGGACCTCTATGTTTTGACAATGGATTGGAGTGGGTGGATAATTTGATCATGACCCCATATTTCTTGAACTAAAAGAGGTTTTTAACAAACTAGGAATCCTTTCAAATGCAATCATGGTTAAAACACATATATTTTTATAATATGGTCTCTAAAAATTAGATTCTCTATAATTATACTGGGGATGTGCTTGTGGCAGTTCATTTTTCTGAAAAAATCTCAAAAGGGTTAAAAAATATATGATGCAGTGGTCCACCCTTAAAATACAGAGGGAGGAGGAAGAGCTTGAAGTGTGTTGGGCATGGAATCCCCCCCAAGGCATGTTTTTGGGCTCAAATCCCAAGTTTTGACCTAATATTGTTGTAAAGCTCCGCGAATTACGGGCGCAGAATGCAAAAGTATGATAGAGTCACAGGGTTGTCTGCCCTAGTTTTGTAATGTAATGTCGACTGGATAGACCTACCCATGGTCAACGGACCATGGGATAATATAAATAGAGCAAGGCTCTAAGTAGATAGAGGGTAGAGAGGGAAGAGTCTAAGTAGACTAAATGAAGTGTATCTTTCGGTTGTAGATTAGGAGAAGGCTCTTCAGCTGACTGCACAGAGGCCTAGTAGTTCGCAGCTGAGTGAGCGGACTCCTGCAGCTGACTGCGCAGGGCGGAGTCGAGTCTATAACCGAGGAAGGAATTAATAAAGAGAAGTTTGTAATCATTTTGTGTATCTGTTCTTGGGTTAATGAATGATTGATATAATTTTCAAAGACACTATTTATTTACCGCGCGCACCTGTATGAATGGTTTATGTTGTTAAGTATAACTTAAAGCACGCAAGTAGGCTAAAATAATCAACTAACAGTGGAATACCAGTAAGATCTTGGGTAATAATGTAGAGCATGACACTGAGCCCCTCGATAGGGCTACGCGAAGGCAATATATCAGGTTGAAAAGCGCACGAAATTGCATGAAGCAGCCTGCACACAGGGTCAAACCGCGGACCACTTGAACTCATCAAACATCTCCAGGGTGCGGAAACCTAGTTCTAGCACCCTCCCATACTACTTTCGGTGAGACCTCAATCCCGCTCAGTAGACTGTTTCCGAAAGGGCCAGTAGTACCGGGATTTGTTTGGCTAAATTAAATCTAAACCTAGGTCAAGCCCCAATAAGCCAACAAATGGTTTCATTGCTGGGACCGGGATCTACATAGAGATGTCTGATGTTGTATCACTAGGATCTGACTAAGAAAGGAATTGAGGAGTGGTTGGACAGAAAGATTCATGAGTTTTCGGCACCAAAAAATAGAAATCCATGATTATCAAAGGAAGAGTGGTAAGATTGCTACTTATATACATAAATCCACGAAATTTTCTTTACATCCTTCCCCTCTGATTTGTACGAGTGGATTGTGAAGCTAGTAGATAGTCAAGGAAGGTGTAGGCTTGACAAACCTATTATGTGGACTCTAGAGTTCGTGTGCTGACTGAAAGCATCGAAAGATAAGATCACATGTGTTGTGGATTACTGGCTCGATCGAATTATAGGAGGATTTATCACTGAGTTCGCAGTAGATACTTCAGTCAGCTATAGCGAGTCGGAACAACACTTCCTCAAAGGACCGCGAGGTAAGTACATTAAATTTTTGAACACCTGGATTAAAATTCTACCATGTGAAAAGCGGGTTATGAAAATAAATTTATGTTTGCAGCTATGCTAAGTGGGAATATGTACAGAAACGAAGGTAGCACAGAACTAGAAACTAGCCCTTTGATTTCACCTCCGCGAGAAAGTGAGTAGAGCTTGTGAAAGTCTCACCAAGAAGTGTGATCAGTTTGATAAGGCAACGAATTTCACGCATACCACTCCCACCTACACCATTGCCAATTTCACCATCTTCACCCCCGTCTTTTCCCACACCACCTCTGCCACCACCACAATTCAAAATGGCAAGCATGATAAAATTGTTGGTGTTCAAAGCAGTAGGGATTGAAGATCTGGACCAGTTTTTCGTTCATGGTAAGGTTTGTATGGGAGGCATAGGGAGTCACGGATGATAATATAAAGAAAGCAACGCTAATCAGCGCTTTGTAGGATCGCGCACTGAGGTGGTTCATTAAGCACTCCAATGACAACCCGAACACAGGGATCACAAACAACTAAGTTGTGCTAAATATGGAATTTAGTAGGCCAAATTCAGAGACACAGTCGATCATCAGATTTAAGGAAATCGCGATGCTTCCAGGAAAGACCCCCTCAGTGCTGGATCAGAGACTGAAGTGTATGATTCATGAAGCCAACATGACCTTAACAGATGGGAAACACTGCACATGGTTTGTAGCATCGCTAACGCTGCATCTAAGGAACACGTTGTCATAGCAGAAGCTATCGACTCAAGGTGAGGCCTTGGAAATCGCAATGAGACTGCACAAGACCATGATACAAGATCCTAACCTCGGAGTTAAACAGATCCATGCGTAGTTGAAAAACTTGTGTCTTGAAATGCAGAATTTGAAACGAGACAAGACAGCTCGTCCAGAAGCATGCGAGGAGGTATGGAGCGTAAAGTGCAAGGGCCAAGGACATGATAAGGACCATTTTCCAGTCTTCACAAATTACCTGGCGAGAGGAGGGCCAATGCCATTAAGACCAGAGGCACAAGTAGGACCAAGCGCGGCACCTACATTATGGTGCATGATTTGTCAGATAGGAGGGTAACATGTTACAGATAACTGCCATCTATTACAGAAGTAAATGCAGAGTTCCCATCAGTTGTTCTGTAACTTCTGTAGGTTAGTAGGCAACGATGAGCACACCTATGGAAGTTATGAATTGATGATAGATTGGAATCCTACCTACAAAGTTCAGACCGAAACACAAGCCCTCGATCAAAATGTAGGGATGGTGTGCACTGGATTTTAGGGGCACGGATGAGGTCAAGGTGGATTGGGACCAGGAAGAGGTTGCAAACAACTAATATGTTACAATTGCGGAGGACCGGGGAATTATGCCCGTGATTCTACAAATCATGTTTATATTGTACCCAGTTTGATCATAAGACAGCTGATTGTCCCGCGCTGATAGCAAGGTTTCGCGATAAAGGAATCCTCCAACCTCCCCCAACTCAGAACCTGCAAATGATAAGGTCTGAGCCGTGCGAGGAAGACCCGAATGTAAATATCATGCTCCAAAGTGGTATCATAATAGGGGATGACAAAGGCAAGCAACTCAAAGAGAGTGCCTGGGTTCGCAAGGCTCCAACAAAGGAACCATAATTTCATTTGGAGCATGCTAATGAGACATTCATGGAAGCTAAGAAGAGCTTCGTGGAGGCCTCCACTTCAGGTAGTAAAGACAAACTGGAACCAGAAATGGACCCATCAATCCTCACTACGTTTTTGGAGGCATGCATGTAGTTGTTGCGTGACAGCAAGGCTGTGATGGCGCTACAAGAAATCATAACTAGATGTGTTGGGACCACACCAGGAGAACCATGCGTAGTCTGGAAGCTCGGGATGCACACAACGCGAACAGGGAAAAGAGATGAGATTGAACGTGCAGATAGAGGAATATGAAATGGATCAAGTGATTTTGGATCTAGGATCGGATGCGAATGTCCTGCCAAATCAAACATGGGAGCACATGGGTAGGCCTGCGTTGCAATGGTCTCATATTCAATTGTGAATGGAAAACCAACAAAATATCCTACCTATGGGAATATTGCAGGGAATAATAGTAGATATCAAAGGTGTGAGTGTGATTGTAGATTTTGAAGTGATAGAGATTGTTGATGACAACAATCCCTATCCCATGCTACTGGGAATAGATTGGGCCACTGACATGAATGGAGTGATAAATCTAAAGAAGCGAAAGATGATTTTTGAGAAAAAGTCACTGCGCGTAGTGGTATCTTTAGACCCTACGGAAGGATCGTGATACACAGATCCAATGCACAACTGCGATAGTGATGATGATCTAGACTGTATCTACAAGATAACCATGCAAGAGTAGGACTTGGTGAATCCAACAGCGAATGGTAGACTCTCGTGGGAGCCGGAAAGCTCCTTCACCTCAGATTCGGACAAGGAAATAGAACGATGATAGAACTAGTTACAAGAGGTAACCACACTCAAATATAACATGATGACAAGGTCGTTGCACTGCATAGAAACAAAGGTAAGAGATTTGTCGATGTATGACTGGTTGAACGAGGTGGATGATTTCCTTAAAAAATTTGAAAAAAAAGTACCAGAACAACAATAGTAAGATGCTCTAAAATGGGTACTACGTGCTACGCCCGCAAGGTGGTGGGGTACGCACCAGCAAAATATTGAGGATTGGTGACTATGCAGAAGGATGATGCGCATGCAGTTTGGAAAGCCTTAGATGCAGATGAAAGCTGGGTATGACAAATGAAATAGCCCACGCGCCCACCTATCCAGATGGATACAGGCATATGGTACTCGCATGAAGGCACACCGTCTGCACGGAAGGAAACTGTAGAAATTCTCACTGAAGATCAACATATTATGCAATATACTAAAGCAAAATACAAGATCTGCTTCTACAACAAACTTTGCAGAAGCTTAGTCGAATATGAGCAAGATCAAATAGAACACATATACTAAGAACGAGAAATCAATCACACATGAACACAGAAGAATAACACGGGGAAAGCCTCAGCCTAAAACCCCAATCTCTGTATTATCATACAAGTGTAAATATTTTTAGATTACAAAAAGAATCAGCTCACAAGCTATCCTTCTCTCTCTACAATCAAAGTGCTACTCATAGACAGTCAAAGGCTTCTCACAAACCTTCTCCTCTGCCCTCCAAGCCTCCTATTTCCTTGCGCAGTTTTCCTTGGGGTCTAGTGATGCCACCTATGTGAATTGGCCTCTTCACACACTCAGTAACCTCTAATCTAACTGCGCAATCCTGAAGGAGATAATTCCTTCTGCATGGATGAGTTTCCTATATAGGAAAAATCCTCCAATTGATAGTACATTATCCCTTCCTTTGATCTCAACTAGATCTCTGACTAAACTCACATGCATGAGTTATTTATGAGAGAATATTCAGTTATCTGAAGTGTAGTTACATGCATGCATGCATTAACTAACTGAACTCACAATTAATTCCACAAACTGTTGGAACTAATCTAACTGGACTTAACTCAGTTAATTGAGCTAACTACTTACAACTCAAAGTACAAGTCATCCTTATCTCCTTAATCAAGGGATAATTTCCTCAATCAATGGAGAAACTGTTGCATGTCTTCACATAGACTTCATGTTTGATTTTCTACAACTAATTAACTCAAGATGAATCAATTAATTATTTTACAAACAACTGCTAAAATCAAATTCGAATTTTACTTCTCAATTTTAGTTCATGGACTAACTAAAATTAGAATCTATACTAAAATACTATTTATAGCAATGCTATTTTTAGCATTTCCATTTTTTCATTCCTTGTTTCTATATAAAAGATTGGTACCTGAGATGTTATTTATAGCAATGTTATTTATAGCAATGATATTTATAGCATTTCTTGTTTCCATTTTCCACATAAACACAATCAGAGAATAGGAATGGGTAAGGAAATGGCGCGAACGACGACTAGGAAGTATGGTAAGACCAAGCACGAAGAAGCATATTCATGCAGAAGCTTTTGACAAATCACGTGAAGCACTGAACACGGTCCACCATGTGAAATGAATTGACTGGGACCTACTCATACCAGTGGTTCTATGGCCTTATAGGACCATGCGCAAAACCATGACCACGCAGGCACTTCCGAAGCTGAATTATGAAGTAGATGTTGTAATCCCTATGGAGCATGCAAAGCCTAGTCCACGCATAGCAGCACCCATAGATATGATGGTTTGTGAAGCCTGGAAAGAGGGAATCACACAACCCCAAGAAACAAATCCAATAGGGAAACCTTAGACTCCAATAAATTGAAGAAGAAAGGGTACAGTTAAGAAAGAAAAGCGCACTGGTGGATGCGTAAGTCAAGAAGCTGGAGGATGAGATAAAGGAAGATATTCTCGTCGAAGAAACTAGGATGGTAAGGCAAGGTGTGTATGATCGTGTTGACAAGTTTGATAACTATTGTCATGAATTGATTAGTCTAATGCCTTGGCTTGGACTGCATATTGCTAGGCATAGTGACCAGGGTAGCGCGTTGGAAATGGTGAAGTGCACGATGCCGACCATAACAATAAAAGGTGGGGATTCTCCAGGAACCATGATGGAGGACCAGATGGAACTTTATAGAGGTCATGCATACACCTGACTAGTCGAGGGAAGGACTGTCTTAGTGCTCCAGGTAGTTGGAAGGGAGCGCATGACTATAAACTATTCTGCCTAGGAGCTGCACGATATTCAAAATGCGCATAGAAGCAAAGAGTCACAAGGTTCGCAATTGCGCATGGGGGGCTGCGCTGCCACCTGAATTGGCTAGAAAGTGACTGTTGAAGCCGCTATTCATGATGGGATGCTAGACTTGAGGCCAAATGGGGTGGGCGGAAAGCATTTAAGATGCGATTTATGGGCAAGATTTGGGAAAATTTGCCGCCAAGAAAGCATTAATGAATTGGAATTGGGGGGAACGATTGAATTCGAATTCAAAAGGATATATAAAATACAAAGGGCTTCCCAGTAAACAACACTTGGTCATTTGCGAATTGAGCGAGTGAGATGAACCCTAAGTGTTATCAGCCAAGCATTGATTGAGCCCCTGAATTCATGAGT
Source organism: Pinus taeda (assembly GCA_000404065.3). Lineage (NCBI taxonomy): Eukaryota > Viridiplantae > Streptophyta > Pinopsida > Pinales > Pinaceae > Pinus > Pinus taeda. The sequence goes on from APFE031022047.1 coordinate 17,705, forward strand.
GATAGGTTGTAGCATAGATACAATGACAACAACTAAGGATGGTATGGGATAGCAAAAGTGACCGTCGAGGAGGCCGCAGAGGCCCTAACTGTGGGGGTTGTTCTAGAAGGTCGTGGGATTGTGGAAGAAACCCCAAAATCACCACGCACATCAAGACCCAAGAAGGAAAAACAAGAAATGGCTCCCGTACGCATGTCCCCGCGGAACCCACTGCGCAACAAACTATCGATGGAGGAGAAAGGGAAAGTTGTCACTATAGAAATAGATGAAGAAGAAGAAGATTTGTAGGATCTTACCATCGTAGAAGAAGAAGATGAAGGCATGGAGGTAGATACTCAGCCTAGCCACTTTGCGACAAAACAACCGACTTATGCCCCCTGCGAAAAGGGAAGGAAAAAGTGCACAAGGACTTGGATGAGAGCTTGCTCCAGACATTGCTCCTCCCAGATGGCGTTAGGTTTGAAGGCACACACCAGTACCGCATGTCGACCATGAAATTCGAAGACTAGGACCTCGCTTACCATGAGAAGTTCCCTCACCTTGAGACTGAAAACCTCATGAAGTACAACACTACAGGGGTGGTGACAACATTAGAACTGGGGAAGTGGTTGTGCGGAGTGGAGAAGGTCGAGCTGCTGAACCTACTTTGGGTGCCGCATTTCCACCACACCCCAATAACCATTTTCGTCGTCAGACAACTACTCTACCTGGTGCATGATGGGTTCTTATGGCTGGAGGAGCCCATCCCCATCACGACAGACTTGATTGATCTCATCTCTTGGCTTCCATACAAAGGAGAAGACCCCGTGACTATATTGGAAGGAAAGGGCTGTGATTTGGCCATCACGGAGGTCATGAATTAGAAGTACAAGCTGGAGAAGAAGAGGGGCTATGCCATCTCTAACATCAAGGACAAAGCAGTATGCGTAGCAACCCAAATCCTCGCAAGAAAATTTATGTGCAAGTGTCGCGCCGACGAGGTACCTGTGCCAATGTTTGCACTGGTCAAGTAGTGCATAGAGGGGGTCCAATTTAACTGGTCCGAATTCCTCTGCATGAAATTTTTAGAGAATTGTCGTGAAGCCCAGGAGTAGGGAAAAACCTTCCAATATTCATGGTTGTTGTTGTCCATAGTGCTCATAGTTGGGTAAATGCTGGAGGACAGTCAATTCCCCATAATTGAGAGAGATTTACAGGAGGCCGCGAAGTACGCTTCACTCTGGACCACGAAGGATGCCGCAAGGATATGTGACAGAAAGATATTTTGGGTGCTCATGGAGATTAACATCCGAATGTCGATCAACCATAAGTCGTGGTTGTTTCCCATTGTTTACAACAGTCTGCAGAGTTTTGTAGAATTTAAGGCAGATATGAATAATATATATATGAAGGCGCGCAAGGATCCAACGACATAGTGGACAAAGCTACTCTTTGTAGCCATTGATGACGCCATTTTCAATGTCTTGGAGGCATGGCCACTGGAATGGTGTCCCCCAAACATTGTAGAACTTGAGAAGTTGGTAGCACAAAAGAAGAAAGATGATACCAAGCTATCACCCAGTTGGCCAAAAAACAAAGAAAGGAAACAACATCAGCAGAAGTGAGGGCAGCGTGAGATGCGACACAGAAAGCAGCCGAGTAGGAAAAGGTCACATCAACAGTAGTAGCAGCACAAGAAGCAGCCACGGAGGTGGACAAGGGCTAAGAAACACCTTCAAACGAGAAGATAGTAGAGGAAGCAGAAACAGAAGAAGGAGGCACGAACCCATGAACCGCATCCACATAGTTGAAGCGCCAACACCTAGTAGAGGGAGCAGGATCACAGAAGAAGGTCAAGGCTTCAAAATTGTCCATTGACCTGATCACCCTAACCGAGGGTAATCTGCATGACATCGGTGAGACGGTGCACGATGTCACAAATGAGGCTCACCAAGATTTCATGCAGGAGCACCAGACTATGTTGGTGGCCCTTAGAGTGTAGTTGTAGGACATATAGGCACGCCCCCCTCAGGTTGGTACCCTTTCAACCAACCTCACAGCCAGATCCACGATAGCAGAACAGATGTTGCATGCGCGAATGATGAACACAAATAGTGTTGCCAGAAGGGGCTCTAGTGACATCAAATTAGGTCGATGGGTTAGCACGATGAAAGGTCTCAGTGTGAATCTAGCTGCCCTTCCACGTGAGACATTATATCTATTACAGGATGGGATAACAGCAGAGCTGCGCGCTAGGGGGAGCCGCGTGCTTTAAGTCCTCAATGAGCAGAAGATAAATATGGAACAACTCATCTTGCAGTGTGATGAATTGGTGTCACAAAATTAACAACTGGTGTAGGTGATAGACGATTCTTGTCGAATTATCCCAAAGCTGGCCATCCTAGTAGATATACCAGTGGAGGTGTGGATCCACAAGTTAGCAACTAGATTTAGCGAGGCCAGGGAGGAAACGACAAAGGTTCAACTAAAGCTAAATCTTCAGATCATTGAGTTGTAATTAAAGGCACAAGCATCCACTCCCCTGGAAGTCAGAGAACAGCGCGCTAGTGCTATCACAAGAAGATTGGAGGAAATCAGAGTTGTAGTGTGAGACTGCACCAACATGTTGGAATAATCACTTGAGGTCCTCATAACTCTGCAGGAGGATCCCAACATCCATCCCTTAGAGATAGAGGTGCGAGAACTCCAATATTAGTATGATAGTGTCTAAGGAGCTACGTAGATAGTGGTCCTCACCCAGTGGCTTGCGAGGATGCAATAGGCTAAAGCACTAAAGGAGTAGGTGGATGCAACACGACATAAGGAGGCAATCCTAAAAGCACGCGTTCAACCTTGGATTGACAAGGCCTTCACCATTATGGCAGACATCGAAGGGAAGCTCACACACAAACAGGGGATGCACACATTGATGCATAGAAGCACTACAGACACAGAGGTCTCAAAACAACGTATGCAACAGATCCAGCAAGCAGCAACCGAGTGTGATGCTGACCTCCATGCAGTTCAAGAACAGTTGGAGGGACTCTGCACAAAGATTGTCACACTGACAGAGTGACTCGAGGGTGAGTCACGATGTATTTGTTGGGGGCTTGTTGGGCATGGAATCCCCCCCAAAGCATGTTTTGGGGCTCAAAGCCCAATTTTTGACCCAAACTTGTTGTAAAGCTCTGCGAATTGTGGGCACAAAGCGTGAAAGTGTGATAGAGTCATAGGGTTGTCCGCATTATTTTTGTAATGTAATGTCAGCTGGATAGACCTACCCAAGGTCTGGGGACCATGGGATTGTGTAAATAGAGCGAGGCTCTAAGTAGATAGAGGAGGGTAGAGAGGGAAGAGCCTAAGTAACTAAGTGAAGTGTATCTTTGGGTCGTAGAGTAGGGGAAGTTTCTATAGCTTAGTGCGTAGAGGCCTAGTAGTTCGCAGTTGAGTGTGCGGACCCCTGCAACTGAATGTGTAGGGCGGAGTTCAGTTTGTAACCAAGGAAGGAATTAATAAAGAGAAGTTTGTAATCATTTTGTGTATCTATTCTTGGGTTAATGAATGATTGATATAATTTCCAAATACATTGTTTATTTCCTACGCGCACTTGTATGAATGGTTTATGTTGTTAAGTATAACTTAAAGCACGGAAGTAGGCTAAAATAATCAACTAACAGTGGAATACCAATAAGATCTTGGGTAATAACATAGAGTGCAACACTCAGCACCTAGGTAGGGCTGTGTGAAGGCAGTATGTTGGGTTGTGAAGTGCGGGAAAGGGCGCGAAGCAACTTGCATGCAGGGTCAAACCGCAGACCACTTGAACTCATCAAACATATCCAGGGTGCGAAAACTTGGTTCTAGCACCCTCCCATACTACTTCAGGTGAGACCTCAGTCCACACTCCGTAGACTGTTGTTGAAAGGGCCAGTAGTACCAGGATTTGTTTGGCTAAATTAACTCTAAACCTAGGTCAGGCCCCAATATGCCAACAAAGCATTGTAGGAATAGTTGGGGCTTATGGAAGCTCCTGATTGGGGGAGGGGGGGGGGG
>APFE031022055.1:0-12434 GCA_000404065.3 Pinus taeda
GAGGAGGGGATGGGGGTTCCTCTGCTGCCAAGGATTCGAAAGGATTGGAGGAAGAAGGGAAGGAAGGGCCAGATCCTGAGGGTTGAGAAGAGAGGATTGGGGTTTCAGAGGAGGGCTTTGATGAACCTGGAGGGGGGTTTGTTTTTTTCTTCTTGACTATTTCCCAAGCTTCTTCCAGAGCTTCAACATTGTTGTTGTCTATTGATTTAGATTTGCTACACCTATTAGCAAAATTACCATATTCGTGACATACCTTGCACTTGAAAGGCAGCTGCTCATAGTCCACTTGGTGGATGTGCGTCCACTAATCCACTTTGAGTTTGATTGCCTCCGGTAATCCTTTTCCCAGATCCACTTCAACGCATATCCGAGCACATGCATGCATATTCTCCTTTGGCTCCGATCTATCGATATATTTCCCTACAGCATTCCCGATGGCTCTCACTGATTCATCTCCCCAACAATGGAGAGGCAGATGTGGAAGGCGGACCCAGACAGGGACGATGTTGGGAACATCCATTTCAGGATCAAAGTCGGGGGTCCATCGGTTGAGGTAAAGCCCTTTGGTGTCCATGAAGTAGGGACCATTTCTAAAGATGAGGTTACGATCTTCCACTGATTCGAAGAGGAAGGTGAAGAACCCCCTTCCACAAAACCTTATTGCAATCTTGCCTTGGACGATTGCGTTCCAGTTCCTTTCAACCCAACGTTGGATCGTGCGGGGAGAAGGCCATAATCCCGTGAACTGGCCAACCAAGCCATGTTCAGCAAGGGCCACAGTAGCTCTCCTTGGAAGGGCAGGAGGTAGCGAAACTTCCGAGATTTCATCAAGTTTTTTGATAAACTTTGAGGCTGATGGGCGGATTATTTCCGTGTTGTTCTCTGGAATGAGTGATGCAAAGGCTTTCTCCAGTTCTGCCTGATCCTGGGAGGGTGGATCCATGGTTTACTGGATCAGCAGCGTGGGGCGCTCCACCAGAGGTCAGAATGGGGGAGAGGGCAGAAGGCCCAGAGAAGGAGAGGGCAGGAGGCCCTGGGCAGAAGGAGGGTCAGCATCAGGAGGCTGTAGCAGCGCTGCCAGGCGCAGGCGCGCTCAGGGGGTCAGGTCAGGGGCGCAACAGGGCGCGGGAGCAGAGTGCACAACAATCTTAACCTTACCCATGTTTTTATGCCAAAATAGGATTCAATTTCATGTTCCCAACCGTGGTTTAGAGGGATTTTTCGCATTAAAAATCTGTCTCAGTCATTGCAAGTTTTCCTCTCGAGATCGTGACGACCGAGAAATTGAAACTGTGCAAAAAAAAGATCGTCACAAGAGATTGATGTACACCTATGACAACCCGAAATCTTTTACACTATGAAAATTTGCTCATTGCAAATTTTTTAAGAATAGTTGCGACGAGCGACGAGCGCCGAAACCAAAATATTTTCATTTATAATCAGTTTCAAAGGTTGAAAATGGATGGATGGCATTTGAAAAAGGTATGTTTGTGCATGCAGGGACAAGAAATGGCTTTCACATGGCAAGAATGTGCTAATGACAATGATGATGTGATGGCAGTGGCAGATACTCATTGTCTGAACATCCTACAAAACAGTGGGTTGTTAAAATTCTTCCTAACACCACTTCTGAGGGCACAATCGGATCTCATAGAGTACTTGATTTGAGCATGAAATCTGACATAAGGAAAATTCATAATCTGCGGACAAGAAATTGAGTTCGATGCCACGGATATCCATTTTTTGACTAGGTTGTCATGGAAAGGGGAGAGACCTCACATGGTGGGAAATCGGATTACTGGAGACTCTTTGGACACACTTATTGCAAGAGGGTGCCCCCTAGGAGCACGAAAATCATTAACAAGTGGAAAGCTATAGATTGCCATTGTTAGTGATTTGTCACTACAGATATTGCTATTCAACATTACCAGAGCAGCTATCTCCCAACCCCACTATGGTTGGCCCAAGACTGTTTGAATCCCACCATGTTTAACTGGGCGGAGGCCGTGTCTCTCAATATGAAGAGACAACTGACCAAGTGCCATTGGGACAAGATGAAACAGTTTAGCTACGGTTCAATCTTAGTAATTCTCATGCAGGAACGAGTACCAATCCTCTAGAGATAGGATGTAATTGTGGGATGGCCCAGACCACGAGAGACATGGATTACTCATTGGGCTCTCGTGATGCCACGAGGAGGCAGTGGCAAACCTGTATCATGGGGTCAAAAATTTGTTGAGTGGATGAACCATCAACAAGTTATAGTTGAGGACTGGCCATATGCTGGGATGGACTTTAGGGGCGATCTAGACATGTTGCTTCCTCCTAGCGAATAGTGGGACAAGGGAGGCAAGATACACATTTTTACTGACAAAGATTTTGTAATTTTTTGGGGTTTTAAATATATATGTCCTAATTATTATGTTCAATCTTTGTAGATGTTGGACCAGAGAGACCCATAGGTCTATCTCCTATCGCCCAGAGGGTTGACAGGGAGATTGAATTACCACATCTGGGTGGAGAGGCCGAGGACGAGATACCCCATAACCTAAAGGGCTTAACTGAGGGAATCCCAGACTACGCAGGATTCGAGGATATTCCTGGGCAGTACTTGCGACATACCGTGGGGGTGTTGAATAGGATGCACCAGCTGCTTAGACATGTGGTCTGGGCAGTAGTCTACTACAAAGAACATAATGCATACTAGACTTATAGGTTTCTTTTCCCCGCAGATTTTGAGAGACATGTGTCTCGCGATGTAACTGAACACACATATATTTTTGGACATATATATATACTTTTTGGGTGCCACGATGCGCAACACATGATATATACCTATCTATGTTTTATTGTATTTACTTATTGTGTCTGAATGCTTTCTTATGATTTTTATAAATTGCACAAATGTCTATCTAATACTTGGTTAGCTAGTGCATCAGTTAATGTATTTAGTCTTCTAGGAATGCATTGATACGTGATGAAATCAAAATTCCTTTCTAATCTATGAACCCATAAAGACAACCTTAGAATATGAGGGTTTCAAACATTTGCATAAGAGGAAAAAGGACACAATAAGTGAGAAATTTCTTACACACCAAGCCAACAGGTACATCAGCGCATGGGTTCGTTTTTATAAAAGATCGAACCATGGAGAACTTTGCTTGGATTTGGTTTCATGTTTACACAAGCTTGAAATGAAAAACTATGATTGAATAAGTTCGCATGCCCCCACTATAATGACTCAAATCGAGGTACATGCCCCCCAAGCTTCATTGCATTCAAATAGGTGGATGGAATGAAGGTTCACTTGCGAGATCTTGGAAAGACTCGACTGGGTTTTTATGAGAACTTTAATCAAAGACTCGATTTGGAAAAGGAAGTTGTTTCATTTTTTTAATGAGGTTGACATAATAAAAGAACTATCCTCAAGACATTTGTTTCATTTTTAAACGAGGTTGACACAAGATCAAGAACTCTCCTCAAGATGCCTTGATTCATTTTTTAACGAGCTTGACACAAGACAAGGAACTATGCTCAAGACCCCTTGTTTCATTTTTTAATGAGGTTGACGCAGGAACAAACTATCCTTAGGACTCCTTGTTTCATTTTTTAACGAGGTCGACACAAGAAAAGAACTATCTTCGATGAAACTGTTCATGGACCATATGAAAACAGGGCTCCCAAGAGGTCTTCACTAGATGGAATGACCACGATCTGGGAGGAATATAGGTCATTGGGTACTAATGATAGATTGGGTCCTAATGCCCCCAGTACATGATGTAGTAGATCATTTGCGTGATCATCAATCGAGGTAGAATGGGTAGCCACATAATTGACCTATGGAGGGGAAGGTACTACTGGCAAACAAGAGCCAATAGGAGATGATGGTTGCAAAGGAGGTACCTGGTGACCAAAGAACGACAATTAATCTAAAGTCACAATTCTTCGTCATGTGGAAAACAAACCACATGGAAAAGCGAAGAAATAAGAACCGCCATGACATAAATATAGTCACGGCTAAGAAGAAGATTGAAATCCAACGCACCTTGGACGACCATCACATCTATATAGATGGTTTTAACTCGCAAAGTAATAGGAAACTTTGGAAGGATCCCTAAGGCTTGATTGGTTCCTCTGTTAAAAGCCAAAAAATTCTGGGTGACAGGCACAAGCTGTGGGGAGCCCAAAGCTTGCCAAGTAGTGGAAGACATGAGGCTAACAGACACACCTTCATCCAAAAGAGTGCCAGGTACTGCCATATTATAGACATGTACTGTGATCTAGAAATGCACATAAGATGGGAGGCAGAAAGTAGTCAAGTGACTCCAATCAAAGGAAACGGAAAAACTACTTGGTGGGGGTATCATATGATTTCCCTCATGCTCTGCAGGAATAGAAGAAGGAGTCTTTGGAGTAGCAGGGACAGGAGGGTCACTTTTTGATTCATGAGAATCTGAAGAAACTAGAAGAATTTGAGCAGTATGATCATTATGCTCTTTCAGAACAGAATGAAAAACTGGTGGCGAAACTAAGCTAACACTATGTTCGACCAATGGTTGGTTTGGAAAAAACATAACACATTCAGGCTTAGGAAGAGTAGGATGGGCAAGAGATGAATCCAAGTCAATCTCTTTACCAATCCGGGGAGGGTGAGGAGAAAGCCTCTGATAACCAACATGAAGTTGGGGTTGAGGAGCTGTAAGGTTTTCCAAAATTGTGGAAGCTTTATCCATGAGAGGACAAAGGTGAAGAAGATGTCCACCTTCACATAACCTACATGGAAATCTAATATTCCCTTTCTCCTTACCACTGTTAGCTGAAGGTGTAACATCGACATGATCTTCAGAGGTCGAGAAGGATGGTCGAATCATATCTCAAGACCATACTTCTAAAATCATGGGAATACCAAGACAATCTCGAAGAAAATGGTCCCCCTTGCACAAATTACAAGGAAATTTGACCTTAGAGAATCAAAATGTTTTTCTACTAGAGGTGCACTCAGAGAAATAGTCGTACGGTTGTCCTCTTGCTTATCTAACTTCTTCTTCGTCTTCCTCTTCTTCTTCTTAGCCTCCTGGTTACTGGATTTGGAACTTTCACTGGGCAAAGTAGAAGACGAGGGTGAAGAAATAGGGGAAGAAGGGAAGGGTCAACCCTAGAATAATCGTGATGTGATTCAAAGGAAGGAGACATCGAAGAAGGATTCAGGATGCTTGGGACCACCGAGGTTGAAAATAACCAAACAGGTAGGCCAACGGTTAATCCAGGCAAGGACAATGTTGCCATATAAGGAGAAACAACATTTCCAAAAGAAGGAAAAGGACCAGGATTCCCATCCGGGGGGAGACCTTGACTGGTAGAATCTGGAAATGTTGCCATTGGAATTGACTTTGAAAGAAACACGAATTGTCACGAGGAATATTTCATGGGTAGTTAATTTTACAACATTGAAACAAAACTTCGCCTTTTCATATTTTAAGAGTTGAGAAAAGGAAGAAAGTTGACTCTATCGCTTTCGAAGTTTAATGAGCCTAAAAGGAAAAGTGCTCAGATGATCCTTTTACTTTTAAAGAGTAAAAAAGGAATGAAAGTGACTACTTTGGAAACTCTAGACAAGGGGGTTTACTAGACAAATCGTAAAACTGAAATATACACCTTGGTGATAAATGAAAGAGAAATGACCAAGGACTTCCTGTATGGCAGTCAATATTCCTGAATGCTATGTTCGGTGTGTTATGACTCGCAAGGTGGGAGACTCGGCTTCCTATGGATAATAGGATGATAACCTAGTGGGTTCTCCCAATATATACACTATGGTACGGGGAGCACAAATTCGTACTAGCATCTATTGTATCACAAAAGTAGGAATCACCCAACTTTAGTGAGAAAAATAGGAACTAGGTTTAACGACGTCGGAACACGTCTCTATTCTAGACCCCTAGATATGTGAGTGTTAGGTTCCAATGCATTTTTAAGTTAATTCAATAGATTTTAACAATTAATCTTGAATAAGTCTCAATTTCAAGGCCCTATCGAATGTATCTTTAACACTCCCAGAATGCAACTAGATGAGCAAAAAACCATTCCTTTCGATGAAATACTACCTAAATGAGGGTAAGGAGTTCATTTCCAAGAAAACGAAGACAATAACAAGAAAATGCAAGAACAATAGTGCAAGAAAGTAATCCAATCAATAGAAAACACAATGCATCGATTTTCGCTTATCTCGCAACTACTATGACAAAAAATGAAAGATTTGAATTGCGCTTTTCAATTCCTAATCATAAAGAATCTACTAATGCAAACATGCTTTCATTTTCGTATACTATATGAGAGCAATTGTTTTTTATTTTTGGAATAAATAAAAAACGAGCTAATGCATAGCCTGATTGATCAAAAGGAAAATGTAATCTATGCTTCAATAGTGAATGGAAATCAAATCACCACAACAAGCTAGTTTGATGACCAATCACTACAGATCAACCTAGAAGATGGGAAAGTAGTAAGAGAACAAATTCAAACAAGTCAACAAGATTGTGGTGGATGTAGTTCAGAAACTTGAAAGGACAAGCAACCCAAAACCAGTGAATTCCTGACAGAACCCTAAAAGACCTAGTTCACACAGTCCAAAAAGCCAAATTTCATACAAATGGAACCAAGAAGGACATGGCTAGGTAAACACAATCAAAACAAGATTAACAAGGTGAAAGAAACAACAAAGGACAAGCTACACTGGTCTATTGAGGAGGCAGGGCTGTAAAAATTGACCCTACAAGAATCGTCGCAAGCACAACACTGAAAACATGAGATGATCACTAATCGTCGCAAGCACAACACGGTCAACTGAGCTACATCATCACAAGGGTACACCTGTTCTCTGTGACAGTCTGATTTCAAGAATCATCGCAACTGTATGACGAGATATCCGCGACCTACAACGAGGTTAAAGAGAATAGAGGTGATTTGTCGTAGCTGTTGGGAATTAAACAACGATGATCTGAATAAAGAGGGAAAACAAGGAAAAAACAACAGAAATACACCAGGCTTATCACTCAGACAGTGAGGTGGACTACCAGATCTACTCAAGTGATCCAAATCATTGATGGTTTAGTCCCAAAACAAAGAGACACTATGTAATTCAATCAAAAACAACAAGAGAAAAATCAAGAGACAATACACAAATCTTCTCCCCAACGAAGTCGCCAACTTGTGATGCAGGTAAGTTCCCTCTGTGGATAGAGATAAACCCTCTAGCCCTAGACTGGGTCTATCCATAGTAAGACAAAGACAATAGCTAATTCCTTAAATAGTTATCATTGAAGAGGACTACCTTATACCGGTGCTTAATGAAGTCTTCTTCACATCGCTTCAGCTATCGCTTTCTTCTCCTTAATGAATGATTCACCTGAAAAAACATATGAAAATGACAAAACATGTCAGAGAGTACCACAACGAACTATCTACTTATAGAGTCAAGGAACCATAAGCTATCAACATAGATTTCATACATGATATAGGAAATAACTATTGATTGTAGTAATATAAACAATAGTAAAGCTTACAACCATGCCTTGATGTCACAAGCTTCCTTGAAGGGTTCGATTAGTATGTCTCCATAAGCATTCACTCTCAAAGGTCTCCCAGAAAGATTGATGACTCTCTCTCACCCAAAAGCAAAAGTATGAAACTAAGGCAATCACAAAAAGGCTTCCTTGTTACGAAACCATTTCACACTATCAATGCACAACATGAAAGGCTATTCTCATACCTCACAAGCTATTGCTAGGCTACTAGAAATCCAAACTATAAGCTATCAATCCAACAAATCAAGAACTAGCTAACTACTCACTAGCTAACTCCCAACTAGTTGATCATAGCCATGGAGAATGCTTTTATAAGAGGATGAGCATCCATAAATGAGGGGAGAGGAAGCTTATATTCATGGGAGGTTACTCAAAAGGCGGAACCACCTTCCCAAATGAGGAGAGGCGAACTTCTTTGACCCAACAACTAGCCCCAGAACCACCCAGAAGTATTTTGTTTGAACTAATTCACCATATCTAGGTCATCGCGGGTCAAACAATGAGACTCAGAGATGACATTGCCAGGCATTAGTTCTTTCTGAGCTATCGTCACAGGCATGATACTGATGACCTATGAAAATTTTGAAACATGGGTAAAAAGGCGTCAACTTCAAGATTAATGAGTTTAGGTAATATTCTTGAGTAATATGGAAGATTTGGACACGTATTTTGGTATATAACAAAGAGCAGATGTCATTTAGGGACCGACTCTATCCAGGATCAGGGGAAGCAAAGTCGGTGACAAAATATTGTGTAACAAGCCTAGAAAAACATATGAGGGATCTCTTTTAGGGCCTACATAAGGAATCTTGTAGATATTTTATGGAAAACATTTAGGTCTTCACCATAACTGTGTTTAAGTCTTCACCATGACTGCATTTTAGAACAACTTCACCATGACTACATTTTAGGGCAGCTTCACCATGACAACATTTTAGAATAGCTTCACCATGATTGTGTTTTAGGGCGGCTTCCCCATGATAGTGTTCTAGAGAAAGTTCACCATGACAATGTCTAGACTTCCTCCATTAATTGTGTTTATTAGGACATCAGTATAAGCTAGGTCATCGTTATAGGCTAGGTCATCATTATAAGTAGGAGGGTTGATTGATCAGCTTGTGGGCAACACAACTTGGAATGGCTTGTTGGATGCTTCTATGCTATTCTAGATGACAGTTGATCGATTCGATGATGGGGTGAATGTCTAGTTGTTATAGGGTGATTTGGTCATCATAACTTTAGCAAAAAATGATTAAGTGTGTGAGAGAGCGAAATTGTGCGTACGTGACCTTGCAAGCACACACTCACATAACTTGAGGACAAGACACCTCAAACCATCAAGACACACATGCTCAACATGACTGACCGATGGTGCGAATGACAAGCACGATGCTTGTGATCGATCGTTGAATGACCACAACGATTCTTGTGCGACAGTGCCTACAACTTCGTGTGTGAGCATGGTGAATGTTTACATAGTGAACACAACATTTACACATGAAGCGAAGACCTTGTGCACGACTAGAACATGGTCACAAGCATGACATAGAAATAAACATGTAGAAGGAACACATAAAGTGACTTTCCGAGTTTGCACACATTCATGTTACTGAGGATAGGGTGATATGAAAATGTCAGGAAGTCCTGCAAACTCAACTAAGAGGTGTACTTCGAAAGATGTTCTGTACTTACCATAGTTAGCCTCAAGGTGATCACACATCCAATGGAGTTTGCATGCGGTCCTCATCTTTTCCATTGCTCGATTTCTTGTTCCTTCTCCTCAAGTCCTTGGAAGCGATTTCAGGATGTCACCTTTTCCTATAGTCACTAAGAGGTAGATGTGCATTATTTCAGTAGACAGTGACTGTTGTCGAAATGAGGCCCTGGGGAGCCTGTGTGCGCAATTTCTGACTGCAGTACAATTAGAGTGATCTACACATTTCCAGAGAGCAGTGTTGGATGCCTGACTGCTCTGCGCAATTTTGGGGAGTAGTGCTAGCTGGGGCCTCTGTGGGTTGTGGGGTTTCAATAGGCAAGGGAAATTAGTGACTCTGCTCACTGTGGGGTTTCAGCATGCAGGGGAAGTTGGTGGCTACATAAGGAAAGCACACAGTTCCAGGAAGCTGGATGAGGCTAGGTTGCTTGGGAAAATGGCTAAGTGTGTGATCAGAATCTAGATTGGGGGCAAAAATTAGCTCAAAAATAAAATTTATTAGAATCATTCGAACCCTAAACGACCATGTCCATCAGGGAAAACTAATCCCAACGCAACTTGTTTCGTTCAAAACAGAGTTTGTATGAGAAAGTTAGATTCCGTTGACCATTTCACCAAAGCAAAAATTTGGTATAAGCTGACTATGATGTTGACTAGGCATCTGTACAACCCAGTAAAAAAGGAGAATATTCCCTAGAATATTCCTATATAGGTGGGTGAATTGTAGGTTGACAAGTGGCAGCACCGCATTGGGCAATCTTGGTTGAGGTGGACCAATGGGAAGGTGACACGTGGCAAGTCTAGAGGCCGCCACGTGCAACTACGATGGTGTGTTAATTTTTTTATCGAGACATCGGGGTTCAACCCCATGACCTCCCTTTCGCAACTCTAGCACCATAACCAACTCTGCTAACCATTGGTTCTTAACCTTAACAATTTCTGCATATATTAAAGTTTGAACTGTTAGCATTTGGGGGTTAGGAGGGAGCCAACCCCCTCCATGTGAACACCCATAATGTTAACCGCCAAGGTTACAGTTAGCGAGAATCGTCGGTAGATACAAACACTATGACCATGAACTCTCTGCAACATGTGACATTATATAACTGGTGGGCTCCAGTATTGCAGTAATAATACTGCAACTCCTGGGACTCCCTTCTTTACTTTTATCAACTTGGTAGTTCGTAACAAACTTGGAAGCGATGGTGCTGTATGCACAAGTACTAGCTCTTGTCGCAGCTGTCACTTGGTCAACTGGCACAAGTCCACTAGGGGCTCAAGCCAACTTCTATGATCTCTGAGAAGAAGCTTGTTAACTGATGGATGGAAGCTAACTCGAAGGAAGCTAATCTGCTTGCGAAAAGAAACTGAAAAGCTGAAAGAAAGCGCAAACCCTAGCAAACCCTAATTTTACTAGCTAGTCCTACTGATGCAAAAAAGAGGATGCAAGCTACTAAAAGAGATGCCATTACTTCCAGGAAGGTAAAATACATGTTTCTAAGCTACTTCTATCTGAAGAAAACATCTTTTTGTATTTTGAATAAGTTGTCAAAATTATCATGCATGTGCTTTCACTGTTTTTTACTGTGAAGAGGTGGATCGGCAAGAGGAAATGCTTGGAAGAGGCTGAGAAGGTTCAGAGAGGGCCTAAGGGGTCCCTAATACCCTTCCAAAGAGTTTCATAGAGTTTGGATATCAAGAAACCTCATACATGAGCTTCTACAGGAAGTCTGCAGGGGTTCTACAAGATGTTCTGGAATTTGTACAGGATGTTCTGTGATTTTCTACAGGATGTTCAGAAATGGGATTTTGGAGGATGGATGGATGAAGAAAGATGAAGGAGTGGTTATGGAGGTAGGATAGGGGTTTGAGGTGGTCCAGGGACTGGTGGATGGAGTTGAGAGAAGATGTAGATGGTTGGATTTGTTCCAAGAGGGCTGAAGCAATGCTGCACAAAAAGGTAGGGTTATGTGGGAAAAATGGAAAATGTGAGGCAAGAAACCAAGTTAGGGGATGGAGCAGATGGGTCTGATGGAGTTTGGGCGGATAGAGAAGTGGTACAGGTGCTTTGCAATTTGTAATTGCAACTGAACCAATAAAGACTTGGAAGAAATCAAAGACCTAGTTATGCCAACGTAATCTGATCTAGCTAACAGTAAAGAGAATGAACAGAAGCTTTATTTGCAAGGAAACCATGTATATTAACTATGCAATGAAGCATTCAAAGATCTGAACATGTAACCAACTTCTGCAAACAAAAATCGTACACTAGTGATTGCATGGCAAAGCAAAAATAGTGTTTTTTGGGGCAGCAAGGTCACTTTGATCCCAGCCCCTGATCCTACGAGGGAGAGGTGAAATCAAAGGTGCTCGTTGGCCTTTTTCTGAAGCTTTTTCCCTGTTAATAACCTACCAACTCAATATGAACATCAAAATCCTTTCTAACCATCAACAGTGACCTAGTTAATTAGCACGATTTAATCTACCTAACAGAAATGATTTTGCAAATACATAAAGAACAAATAAAAATACATAAAGGAGGCCTTGGCTCTCAGGTTGGGCCCAACCCCAAGAGCTACGGCTCCTATAAAGAACTCAGAGGTGATGCCATATAGAACTGCTTTTCATTATCAAAAAATAGTCATCACCAAAAAGTTATACCATAATGGCTACAAGAAAACGAGCTGAAAATGATAGCACTATAGTGCAAAAATACAACAGTTCCAAAAGTAAACTACGAAGGTTGAGGCCTTCTTATTTATACACTACGAGGGGGCTAGCAGGCCTCCTAAATTCAAGGGACTTGGCTATCCCAACTGCTAGTAAACAATCATTCTTCCCAAATCTGCTTGGCTGCCTTTAGGATTCGTTTTGGTGGCAAGTGAGCTCGGAGTTGAGGGTGGAGATTTCAAGGAAGGGCCATTTAGTGCTAGAGACAACCCCCCTACGAATCCTCACCTCAAGCTTGGCTGTCACCTGGCCCATAATTGCTTGGTTTTGCTCCAAAATTTGTCCAAAAAACCTGAAATAACCACGTATTAGCCTCCTAGGTAGAGTGACCACCCTTATTCATTCAAATAACATAAACATACTAAAAAAAATGCATAATCTATGAAAAATGGAGGATTGAACAAGGA
>APFE031022061.1:0-25540 GCA_000404065.3 Pinus taeda
AAAAAAAATAGGGTTCCAATGATTTGAATATGTTATCCAATTAATGCAAGAAAATAAGGAGTGGAAATGATTTGAAACTATGTTCATATATACTTCTGCAATAAGATGCCAGAAAATTTGAATAGGGGACAATGATTTGAATATGTTATCCAATTAATGCAAGAAAATAAGGAGTGGAAATGATTTGAAACTATGTTCATATATACTTCTGCAATAAGATGCCAGAAAATAAGAAGTGGAAATGATTTGAATGCATTATCCAATTAATGCAAGAAAATAAGAAGTGGAAATGATTTGAATATGTTATCATAATTGGAGCAATGTATTTATGTTTTTAATATAAACTCGTATATATAATTATTATTGATTTTTTATTTAAAATTTAATATAAACTCGTATATATAATTATTATTGATTTTTTATTTAAAATTTTAAATGGTGGGTTAGTAGATGAATTTAGATTTGTTGTGTAATTAAAATGGTTTTTTCAATTTTAAAATATTGAGATTGATTGATTGATGGGATGGTAAATGATTTTTAATATGGTTGATACATAAATAAAAGATATGATTTGTAAATTGTGATTATCTCTGTTTGGAGATTTAACATATTACAAATTTTATATTATAAATTTTATTATGAAATGGTTTAGTTTTCGCTTTAAATGATCATATAATTGATTTATGCATGGCACTACCTTTGGGTGAATGAAATTTTGGGTATTATAGATATTATGAATGAATGCATTGTAGTTCTCTTCTCTTAGTGACTTAATATATCACAAAATCCACATGATAAAGTGAGGTTTAATATATCACAAATTTCATATGATATATTGTATTTTAAGGTTTAATTTTTACATTAATTTATGAGAATTATGATAATGAATGAATGCCTTTGTGTTGGAATCGGAAGTCCACATGAGAAATGGAAAGCGCACATGATAAACTAATTGACTTGCACATGATACTATCCTCTAGTTTCTCAATCTTATATTTTTTTGAAAATTGTGATCAAAATTTTGAAATATTATGAATGAATGTTTTTGCTTTCGATTGAAAAGTCCACATGATTAATTGTGTTTTGAAATGATTTTATTTCTTGCTAAAATTTATATATAGTTATACCATAACACTATCCTCTAGTTTGTCAACTTTGTATTTTTTTTAGAATTGTGATCAAAATTTTGGATATTATGAATGAATGTTAATGTTTTTGCTTTCGATTGAAAAGTCCACATGATAAATTGTGTTTGGAAATTATTTTATTTGTCTTACTAAAATTTATACATAGTTGTACCATCGAGCACTGAAATCTTACATTTCTCCGAGAATTGTGATTAGAGTATTATGAATGAATACATTTGTTTTGAAGTGGAAGGTGATTTTGAAATGATTTTATGTCTCGCTAAAATTTATACATAGTTGTACCCTCGTGCTGAAATCTTTAAATTATAATAAAATGATTAACTTTTTTCACAATACAGATTCATATTTAAATTACAATGAAATGAATATTTTTTTTTTCCATAATACAAATCCATCCATAGAAATTTAAGGAGATGAAAAGTGAAGCAAAAGTTTAATATTTTTTTGATGGAAAATAAAACTTATTCTTTGTATCCTTTTTGTCTCAGTTAATATAAAGTTCATTCTAACCAACAATAAATCCATCTTAAGCTATTAATTTGTTCCACAAATCCATCCAAGGTTGTTTCAATTTAAACCAGCCTAGATCCATCTTAACTCCGGATTTATCAAACGCTGAGAGGGATCAAATCTCTCGAGGTGCAAACCTTTCCTCAAGTTTTGCACTAAAAAAAAAGGTTTGCACCTTAGATTTGATTCCTCTCTGCGCTTGATAGGTCCAGAGGTAAGATAGATCTAGGCTGGTGGTTTAAATTTATATTGTGTTTATACATACTAATAATTAGATTGATTTCTAAATACG
Source organism: Pinus taeda (assembly GCA_000404065.3). Lineage (NCBI taxonomy): Eukaryota > Viridiplantae > Streptophyta > Pinopsida > Pinales > Pinaceae > Pinus > Pinus taeda. Next base: position 1,951 of record APFE031022061.1, read on the forward strand.
GCCGACATTAGATTAAAAATGTTAAATGTTAAACATTACGTTTACATTTGCATTTACGTTTACATTTGCATTTTATGTTTACATTTACATGTTTACGTTTTCATTTATGTTTACGCTTACATTTACGTTTACATGTTTACGTTTCTATGTAAGATCTACCCCATATTGGGTTGTTTACATTTACGTTTACGTTGTGAGATTTACCCCCACACTGGTTTGTAGATCGTCGATGGTGCAATGGCAATAAAGCGCCTCTCGGCGCAATGACAATAAATTCATAATCCATCTTAACCTTACCAAGAGCAAAGCCTAAAAAGTATAAGTTTCAAATTTCAATATTTATATTTCTTAAATGGTTAAACGTTGATCAAAATGACAAAATGTGTTAACAAAGTTGAGACATAGGGTTGAAGCCAATAATGCATTGATGAAACAAGAAAATAAGCTTTTCATTAATATTCAAAATTTCTATTCCTTAAATGGTTCAACATTTATTAAAATGACAAAATATGTTAACAAAGTTGAGATATAGGGTTGAAGCCAATAATACATTGACGAAACAAGAAAATAAGCTTTTCAATAATATTCAAAGATGAAAATGTGTTTTAATTATTTTTTAAAGGATCCTTTCATCCTAAATAGATGGTTGAACTAAATTTTTATTCATTTAAAAAGATTGATGTGTGTGCCTCTTATCATTACTATCATTACACACACTACTATCATTACTGCATTAAGCCTAATTGCTTTTATCTTTATAAATTCATTGTAGCATAAGATTTAGAAATATACACATTCCTTTAGAAGAAAGGAAAGGATTGAAGTTGTTGCAGGAAACCAGGAAACTAAAATGGATTTACATTAGAGAATCACAAGCACCATCCTTGTACTATCAGAAGTGTTGCGCTACACTACCCTAAGCTAAGGACTGGAAAAAATCGCAAGCGCTATGCCCACTGGAGCCTTAGATTGGGCACCCTCGATCTTATGCCACTTGGCAGGCCCAGATGTCCTAAATATGAAGTCCAAGACCACCCAGATTGGACGACCATGATCAACCAAATCTCACGGCCATGATTTCTCAGATTGGATGGTCAGAAAGATCCAAAACTTACGACCAAAATTTTCTAGATCAAACGACCGACACCTACAAGATTTGACTGTTGTGATTGCGCAAATTCGACGGCCAAGATCTATTAGATCTGATAGCCATAATTTCTCAGATCAAATGGCCATAATGGGCTAAATCTTATGGTTACAATTTCTCAAATAAGACGACCAAGATTGCCCATATCTAATGGCCACGGTTTACCAAATTAAACAACCAAGATTTGCTAGATCTAACGGTTGTGATTGCTTAAATTATAAGGGTAAGATCTACTAGCTATAATGGCCACATTTGCCTAGATCGGACAGCTAGAATGGCTATAATTTCTCAAATTGTACCACTGATATCTACTAGATTTGACGGATGTGATTGCTCAAATTCGATTGCCAAGATCTACCATATATGACGCGAATGATTACGTAGATCAAACGACCAGAATGGCCTAGATCTGACGGTTACAATTTCTCAAATTTGTTGACAAAGATCGCCCAAATTTACGATCATGATTTACTAGATCGAACAACCAAGATCTACAAGATCTACTAGATTTGACGTCTACGATTGAGCAAGTTGGACTACCAAAATGGCCCAGACCTGACAACTACAATTTCTCAAATGAGACGGCCAAGATCTCTCATATTTTAATGACCATGAATTTTCATGTTTGACGGTTGTGAACACTCAAATTAGACGACCAAGATCTACTAGATCTGATGGCCAGATTGCTCAAATCGAATGGCTAGAATGGCCCAGACCTGATCGCTACAATTTCTCAAACCAGACAACTAAGATCACCCAAATCTAACGACCACGCTTTACTAGATTGGATGGCCAAGATTTGTAGATTTGATGGTCCATATTGCTTTAATCAAATGGCCGAGATTGTCAAGATTGTATGGCCAACATCACCCAGATGTGACAACCACGATTTCTCAGATCAGACAGTCGAGATTTGCTTTAATCAAACGACCAAGATCGTCTTGATTAGATGACTAATATTGCCCAAATATGACGGTTTAGATCACTCTAATCGAATGACTGAGATTTTCGAGATCGAAGGTCTAAGATCACCTAGATTTAAGGGCCATGATTTACCCGATCAAACGACTTCAATTTTTCATATTTGATGGTCACAGTTGCTTTGATTGAATGATTGAGATTGTCTATATTAGAGGGTTAGGGTCACAAATTTGACGGTCAAGATAATTTTTTATCGAATGACTAAGATTTTTCAAATGAGAGGACCGAGATCAAACTAGATGGCCACAATTTCTCATATTTCGCTGTCAAGATTAATTTAATCGAACAACTGAGATTGTCCAGATCAGACGACCAAATTTTCCTAAAGTTGGAACCCTTGATTTGGGTAGTGGATCTTGTGCCACTTGGAAGTTAGGTTGATGGTTGGTGTGTACAAGTTGTTCGACACATGACATCCCTATAGTCGTAGATTGATCAATTTGATAGGTGATTTTTCACAATGTGGTAGGTTTACAAGTTGGAGGCGTTGTCTGGTAATTTTGTAGGAATGGGTGTTTGCGAGGTTTATAAAGGCCCGATATGATTTAATTTTAATGTATGTAGGAGGAATTCAATGTGGTCACCAAATGAGATGCATAACTTGCAAAACCTTTTTAAATTTAGACCGCCATTAAAATTACCTCATGGGGCCTATAATTGCAGTATTCTCCATAAAGATTAGGAATTTAGAGATGGTGGACTTAGGGGCTCAATGCGTTTGAAAGCGGGTGATCAATACAATATGCAACAACTTCTTGTGTCGCACAATTCAATGAGCAGAGCGATACCCTCTATAGTCAGCATGATGTCAACTCCAATACCTCTTTTGTTGGGGAATTTGCCACAATTGAAGCCTCTGGAGCTCAATGAAAATCAATTGAGTGGAGGAATACCCAATACATTTCTAAATCTCACATCTCCATTGGAATTGAACATATCTTATAACTTTCTCGTTGTAATAGTTTTGGACTAGACCATCAAAGAATTCACCACAAATACAATCACTCTATCATAAATCATATTTGGTTTGTTATCTTTTAATCTTCTTAAACTAATAAACTAGCAATTTTTTAGTAATAAATTAGTATTGCAGTAAAATCATGAGCAAATGGCATAGCCTAAGATCACATATGGTTTATAAGTCACTAGCTTTAAGGTACAACATGTATACTATTGTGTTTAGAATCCTATGTAGTATCAAGGTATAGGTTATTAATATTTATGATAGGGTTATTTAATGTTTAATAGTTTGTCATATATATATATATATATAGAGATAAACTTACACTTTTATTTGGAAAGAGTATATAAATTTTAAAATCGAAAATTATATAAAAATTTTATTTAAAGTTTAAAGTCTTGAAAAGCATATATATATATATATATAGAGATAAACTTACACTTTTATTTGGAAAGAGTATATAAATTTTAAAATCGAAAATTATATAAAAATTTTATTTAAAGTTTAAAGTCTTGAAAAGCATAGTCACATCACAATCAATTTATGTTAGTAAAAGGCAACACTACCTTATGGTTATTCCCATGCCTATTCTTAGTGCAGAAAGATCATGGTATATATTAAAGTTTTTATTATTGATGTGAAGTCTCTCAACCAATGTGGAATTTTTGACATAAAAAAAAATTACATAAGAAACAAAGTCGTTTTGTCGCAGTATGTTGGGCAATCTCATATCGAATAATTGTACCATCTATGTTGACTTGCTGGTGTAGGTTTGGTAAAGATTGTGTTGAATTGATGGTGTAGTTTTGGTAAGATTATATGGTAGGTTTTTACCACTAAATTCATCCTCTATTGTGCATTCCATGAATTACAAGCATGTCACCTTCAAGGAGTTTGTGGTACACTACTTGGTTAAAAATCAATAAGGGTTAATGAAGTTTGATTCACTTGACCCCGTAAATAACGAGTTCACTTGACCCCATAAACTTATTTTGTTTTGTTTTTTATTTTATTTTATTTTTATCATAAATGTTTTAGAATTTATGTATTTTTATATTTAATTTCATTATTATAATTTAATTTGATTATCAAAAGTTTTAAATAATAATATGAGATAATAAATGTAAAAAATACTTTGAAAAACTTCTCCAAACAAACAAATAATTGACATAGAAAACTATATATTTTAAAAATGAAAAATTTGAAAGCATTGAGATGATATAATATAGTTAATATCTAAATTTTAAATTATTAATAAACATTGTTTCAAATTAGATTTTACTTTATTTATTTAAAAATTTTCCATTTTAATTTATTAACATTATTATGTCGGTTCTCTGCCATGCTCTACCATCCTCCGGGAACCGCTCATCATTGATGCCATACGTTGTGCTTCGGAATTCATTGACATGAGAGAGGAGCTTATTATAGCTGGAAAAAACTACAACAATTATAATTGGTATAGTATCTCATTATACTTGATATCTTTTCAACCATCAAAACCAAATTCAACGAACAACTATTTGTTCAACCATTTAGTTTTAGAACACCCCCCTTTTTTTCACATTATACGGCGCCTATAATTATAACTTAAAAAGCTGCAGTAACAGCGTGGTACATGAACAATTAAAACACACAATATATGTTTATAAACTGCATGTTGCCCATTTTGGAAGTGGATTTTATTGCTACAGTGATTTTGTGGGCCACTTCATTTTTTATAATACCGCCGAAAATTACTAGCAATGAACCAGAGAGGAACAGGTGAACCACTGAAACCCAAAAGAAACTGATGTGGATGTGGAAGTTGGAGGTTCAAGAGTCATCATGGCTGGCGACTTATTGTGATCGGATTTTGTTAAACACACAATGACACATCAAATGACGACAATTTCCATTAAACAAAATCATGCAGGCTTTTCCATCAAACAAAGAATCCCACAAATCCATATTCCATACCTTGAAATCTGTTGGCAAGTTTTGCTCCATAACAGTGAATTCAAAGCCGAATTGAAAGGAATTTCCTCCCCGGCAACGAGTTGAATTTGTCGACGGGAAGAGAACCTACTCACACGCACTGCAACCAGGGAACAAGGGAAGTTGAATTCCGCGTATGAAATAACATAACCCACATTGAAACAGCTAACGAATCTCGGCCGCTGGATGGATGACACGTGGATGTCTCAGGACAACTAAGATCTCTGCCGCTGGATGTGTGACACGTGGCTATCTCAGGACGGCCGAGATCTGGCCGCCGGATGGATGACACGTGGCGGTCTCAGGACGACTGAGATCTGGCTGTCGGATGGATGACACGTGGCGGTCTCAGGACGGCCGAGATCTGGCCGTCGGATGGATGACACGTGACGGTCTCAAGATGGCACAGATCTGGCTGCCGGATGGATGACACGTGGCGGTCTCAGGACGGCTGAGATCTGGCCGCCGGATGGATGACACATGGCGGTCTAAGGACGGTCGAGATCTAGCCGCCAGATGGATGACATGTGGCGGTCTCGGGACGGCCGAGATCTGGCCGCCGGATAAATGACACGTGGCTGACTCAGGATGGCCAAGATCTGGCCACCGGATAAATGACACGTGGCTGTCTTAGGACGGCTGAGATCTGGCCGCCGGATAAATGACACGTGACTGTCTTAGGACGGCTGAGATCTGGCCGTCGGATAAATGACACGTGGCTGTCTCAGGACGGCCGAGATCCGGCCGTCGGATAAATGACACATGGTTGTCTCAGGACGGCCGAGATCTGGCCGCTGATGGATGACACGTGGCTGTCCCAGGACGGTCGAGATCTGGTCGCTGGATGGGTGACACGTGGCTGTCTCAGGACGGCTGAGATCTGGGCGTTGGATGGGTGACACGTGGCGGTCCCAGGACAGCAGAGATCTGGCCGCCGGATGAAGGAAACTTGGCATTATCAGGACGGCCAAGATCTGGCCTCCGGATGAAGGAAACGTGGCGGTATTAGGACGGCCAAGATCTGGCCGCTAGATGGATGACACGTGGCGGTCTCAGGACGGCCGACATCTCACCGGCGGATGGATGACACGTGGTGATCTCAGGACGGCCAAGATTTGGTTGCTAGATGGATGACACGTGGCGATCTCAGGACCGTCGAGATCTGGCCACTGGATGGTTGACACGTGGCTGTCTCAGGACGGTCGAGTTCTGGGCGTCGGATGAATGACACGTGGCACTCTCGAGACGGCCAAGATCTGGGAGCCGGATGAATGACACGTGGCAGTCTCAGGACGGCCGGGATCTGGCCGCTAGATGGATGACACGTGGCGGTCTCAGGACGGCCGAGATCTGGCCGCCGGATGGATGACACGTGGCGATCTCAGGACGGTCGAGATCTGGCCGCTATATGGATTACACGTGGCGATCTCAGGACTGCCGAGATCTGGCTGTCGGATGAACGACACGTGGTGATCTCAGGACTGCCGAGATCTGGCTGTCGGATGAATGACACTTGGCGCTCTCAGGGTGGCTAAGGCAAGGCCGTCGAATGATGAACACGTGGCGGTCTCAGGAGAGTCAAGATATAGCCGCTGGATGGATGACACGTGGCGGTCTCAAGACAGCTGAGATCTAGCCCCTAGATGGGCGACACGTGGCGGTCCGAGGATGGTCAAGATCTGGCCGTTGGATGGGCGACACATGGCGGTCTCAGTACGGCCGAGATCTGGCCACCAGATGGATGACACGTGGCGATCTCAGGACGGCCGAGATCGGGCCGTCGGATGGATGACACGTGGCGATCTCAGGACGGCCGAGATCTGGCGGCTAATGAATGACACGTGGCGATCTCATGGCAGCCGAGATCTGGCCGCTAGATAAAGTACACGTGGCGATCTCAAGATGGTCGAGATTTGGCCGCTGGATGGGTGACACGTGGCGGTCTCAGTACGGCCGAGATCTGGCCGCTGGATGGATGACACGTGGCGATCTCAAGACGGCTGAGATCGGGCCGCTAGATGGATGACACGTGGTGATCTCAGGACGGCCGAGATCTGGCGGCTAGATGAATGACACGTGGCGATCTCATGGCGGCCGAGATCTGGCCGCTAGATGAATGACACGTGGCGATCTCAAGACCGCCGAGATCTGGCCGCTAGATGAATGCAACGTGGCGATCTCGGGGCGGCCGGGATCTGGTTGTCGAATGAATGACACGTGGCTCGGGACGGCCGAGATCTGGGAGTCGGATGAATGACACGTGGCACTCTCGGGACAGCCGAGATCTGGCCGCCGGATGAATGACACATGGCGGTCTCATGACAGCCGAGATTTGGCCGCTGGATGGATGACACATGGGAGTCTTAGGACAGTTGAGCTCTGGTCGCCGGATGAAGGAAAGGTGGCGGTATCAGGACGGTCGAGATCTCGCCGCCGGATGGACGACACATGGTGCATTCAAAGCGGCCCTGATCTGCAATAGGTGTAGCATTCCTGGAGTATATATTAATTTTGAGAGTTGAATTAGTTCAATGTGGGATATATTTTATGCGAAGAAGTCCCCTGTTCGATTAGAAAGTATGACAAGCCGATGACAAACTCAAACCTGATCGTTTTCACCTTCCATCTCTTCTGGTAATCCATGTGATGCCTGGGATCAAACCCCAGAAACAAGTAAATGTTTTACATCATTGTTCGTAATATTGTTGCTGTGTTGCAGGTGCACAATGATCACAGGTAAATTGATGCGAGATTTACAATGGCGACTAAGTTTGGGAGGTTACATGTACATGGTTATCATGTGAAGTAGATGTTTCTTCAGAGATAATGAATTCAGTTAATGGCAGTCTGCGGCAACTGGAACTCTGATTGGGTGCGCTAATTGTTTTTTTTCTTGTTTTCATGTGTTTTAATGCATTACTCTTCTCGCAAATTTGAACTACAATTCCAAGTTACCGGTCCATACTCCCGCTGTAAACCTCAACGGTTGCTGTGAAAACGATTGGCATGGATATCAATGAAGATGGAAGGAGGAATATGGTGTATGATGAATGTACATAAATATAAACTATTGTTAATCGATGATGTGAGTAATAAAATTATTGGTTTACAAAATGCACGCAATGTCGGTGAAAGCGACAAAGATTGAAGTTTTGCTTGATTAATACAGAAAATTGTCAATCAAGCAGTTAAAAAAAGATTATTCCATATAATTTATATATATATATATATATATATATATATATATATGAATATTTCTAAAATTAAAAAATAATTATTATAATATTATTTTAATTTTTATTTAATTCAGGGCCCTGATTAAAATTTTTGAAGGGAAATTTGTTTTTTAACTAGATAAAATTTTGAAAAGATTTATCTTTTGAAGTATATGGCTCCCAAGAAATTTACTCTGAATTTATTAATAATTTATTAATTAAAAATATAATTTAATGTTTTTATTTGTATGTCATTTTAATAGGTTTATATTTAATTTATTAATTAAAAATATATTTTAATGTTTTTAATTTGTAAATGGTCGTTTTAATATGTTTTAATTTAAATTTTTTACAGTAATTTTTTTTAAAATATAATATTTGGAAATCAAAAATATTAAATATAAGGATTTAAATTAAATCAAAATTTTATTTTTTTTTTTCCTATTTTAATTATAATTAGACTTTGGTAACAAAGGAAAAAAGACAATTTTATTTCTCAATTTTATAAATTAAATAATTCATATTTTAATATTTGCATTTTTAAAATCACATATATCTTTTATGTTAAATTGTAAAATTAAATTTTTTTATTACTTTAAACTATGTTATAATCGAGAGTTTATAATAAACAAAAAATGACAAACCTTAAGTTAACATTTCTAAATTGAATCACTCATTACATCAGGTGATGCTCACAGAGTTGAATATTCTTTATGGTCATATGTCTATTTGGAAGGCCCACACCAAGTTCTTAGCCATTTTCTCAGATAATAACTACTTGCACATGACTATCATCAATATTTAACTTTTAGTTAACATTACTTGCAAATGAAAATGTGATTTCTCCCTTAAAAAAAAAACCCCTTTAGTATACTGATTCAACTATGACAATGCTCAATGATCTAAAATATTATTAGACACATTATACATGGACTCTATTAGTTATATATGAACCATCCAACATGTCTTTTTTATCTTTGAAAAATCATGTTGATTCAATTCCGAGTTCCCTTCCCAAGGGTAGCTACTAAATATTGTATATTAGTATTAGCTATAAATATTGTATATTGGTAATGACATATATTAATATAAAATGTCTATTTTTTTAAGAAATAAAATGACGTCTTTTAATATATATATATATTAATATAATATATTATATATATATATATAATATAATTATATTGTGTGTGTGTTGTGTGTATTTTTTTTAATATTCAAGAATTTGTACATATAGTTACAAAATTTTAAAGATTTATGTCAAAAAGGGATTGAAAATTTATTTATATTTTTAATGTTTTAATTTTTTTTTGATATCATTACAAAACTTCAAAGATTTATGTCATAATATATTTGGTGCTATGTGTCATGAATTCGATGGCCAAATCCAACCATTGAGCTAGTGTCATGAATCTAACAGTCAGATCTGGCGGCTCATAGGCCCTCACGTTTCATAAATCTGATGGTCAGATCTAGTGGTTGAGAGGATGCCATGTGTCGTCCATACAAGGGCCAGCTCAGGTGACTGAGATGCTGCCATGTGTCGTAAATCTGTGGTCATATCTGGCGGTGTAGAGGACGTCATGTGTCACCAATTCGAGGGCCAAATCTCATGGTTGTGATTTTGACATGTGTCGCAAAATCAGCAGGACAGATCCTACAGCTGAAACAATGCTACGTGTCACAAATATGATACCATGTCTAACAGTTGGATGGCACCATGTGTTGTGAATATGATGACTAAATCTAGTTGTTGTGATGTTGTCACATGTTTCCAATCCAAGTTCTAGGTTTAGCGACCGAGATTCTGCCATGTGTCTCCCATCCGAGGGCCAGATCTGGTGGTTGAGATTCTACCACATGTCGCACAATAAGAGGGGTAGATATTGTGGCTTAGAGGTTGCCACATGTAAAAAATATGATATGAGATCTAACAACTGAGATGGTGCCATGTGTCGTGAATCTAACGACCAAATATAATGATTGTGATGCTACCACATGTCGTGAATCTAATGACTAGATCTAGTGATTTTGTTGCTTCCACATGTTGTGAATCTGATGTCCATATCTAGTGGTTGTGATGCTACCATGTGTCATGAATCAGACGGGCTAGATCTGGTGGCTGAGATTCCGCCATGGGCCAGATCTCGTGGCTGAGATTCTACCACGTGTCACATAATCAAAGGGATAGATCTTGTGGCTTAGAGGCTACCACATGTCGCGAATATGATATGAGATCTAATGATCGAGATGGTGCCACATGTCGTGAATTTGATAGCCAGATCTAGCGGTTGTGATGTTGCCACGTGTCTCCAATCGGTGGGTTAGATCCGGCGGCTGAGATTCTACCACGTTTCGCCAATCCGAGGGCCAAATTTGGTAGTTGAGAAGACACCATGTGTTGCGAATCCTAGGGCTATATCTGGCGGCTGAGATGTCGCCACGTGTCGCAAACTCGAGGGCCAGGTTTGGCTGGTGAGAGACTGCCACATGTCGCCAATTTGAAGGCCATATATGGTGTTCAACATTCCACCATGTGTCACAAATCAGAGGGAAAATTTTTGCGTATGAAAGGGCGCCAAGTGTTGCTATTGTGATACCATATCTAACGACTGATATTGTGCCATATGTCGTGAAGACACATGGCCAGATTTAGTGGCTAAACATTTGCCACATGTCATGAATATGATGGCCAGATCTGGCAGCTATGAGATAGACACATGTTGCCAATTTAAGGGCCAGATCTGGCAGCTATGAGACCAACACATGTCGCCAATCTGAGGGCCAGATATGGTGGCTGAGATGCTTCCATGTGTCCCAAATCTAACAACCAAATCTGGCGGTTGAGATGCTGCCATGTGTCCCAAGTCTAATGGCTAGATCTGGCAGTCGAGGCGTAGCCACGTGTTGCAACCTGAGTTCCATATCTAGCAGTTGAGATTCCATCATGTGTCGTGGATTGGAGGGACAGATCCTACGACTAAGAGGTCGTTGAATCTAAAATATTAAATTATAGTGGACATATTTTGCTTTTCAACACAATTCAAAGGTAGCCCATGATCTGTTTTTGATTGTTAGTTTACGATGTGCTAATATCAATTACAAATTTCTAAACATGTGCTTTCTTATTGCTTCTTGTATTGTGGTTTCCTTAGTTTTTGTACATGTAAACAAGTAAATTTCCTTAATTTGAATATGACATTCATGAGAAAAATAGTTCCAAAAACAAATATTGAACAACAGACATTCAAAGTATAACAAACAATCAAAGAGACACTTTAACACAATGTTTTGATGAAGGCGTTCACCCCTCCTGGGCTACATCTCCTTGGTCCAGCTTCCATGGCTTGGGCCTCTGTTTTAGCTCAATATCGATTTTTTATTCCTACAAACCTTTATGGCTCTTGATACCTACACCATATGTTCAAAATGTCAAAATTAGCTAAGAACACCTCTTCCTGAGCTCCATTTGGTCAAAATTTGCCTTCTTTATGACTTAGACAGTCTTTTCCTAGAAAAAACTCCTCTAAATTTGGAATGACTCCAGTTAGCCCCGCTAAATGTTGAGGCGGGCCCGAAATTGGTGGCACCGCCAAAACTTCCGTCATTCTAAACCGCAGTTAATTAGTGTTAAGTCTAGTTTAATTTATGGTTTAGTGCTAATCACACAGATTAGGCTAACCGTAAACTTAACTGGCCAGAAAACTGGACACATGTTGCGGTTTTTTGGAGTTTATCGAAACCGTCAGATAAACCGTAACCTTGACTGCATTGTGGTGTTCACATGTGGAGTTAACATTGTATTAACCGTCGCAGGTTTGTTTGGGGCACGGTTAACATAACCGCCTACCCAACCATTGCGGTAACACTCTTTGCATTCACATGGGAGAGTGTTGTGGTGTTGGTGAACTTTATGTCAGGTTAACACTAAACATGACTGCGATGTTTGTTGTTATGATCACATGCGGAGGGATGGCTTGCGATCTGACCCTCCTAACTGCCCATTCAAAACACGTTAAACTTTAAATACAATTGGTGAGCTAATGGGCTAAGCATCACCTTGTAGCAGAGGCAGTTAAGGCGTGTGGACTGTGTGCCAGGGGTCGTGGGTTAGACTCCAACTTCCACCAAATTTTTGTTGAACTACACTCTGCTTAGGCCGTTGGGAGTTGCCACGTGGCAGCCTCCAGGCTTGCCACGTGGCATTCTTTCATTGGTCCAAAAATAAAGCAATCAAATTGTGCCAACACACAAACTGTGTAACCCAATGAAATGATGCCACTTGTCCATTTGTGATTTGTTTTTGACCATAATTGACCCTACCTAGTCACTTGCTAGGTCAATAATATAGACTACTGACTGTACAGTGACTGGGCTTTTTTTGTTGTTGCAAATTTCGCATCTTTAGCAAAGCAATCATAACACAATAACGTTCTCATACGAACTCAATTTTCGGCTAAATGAGTTAAGTTAGGACAATTTTTCTGTGAAGGATGTGGTCATTCAGGTTTAAAGCCATTCTAAAAACTTTGATTTTTGAGCTAAATATTGAGCACCTGATCATTCTTCTCCACTAGAAGCCTTTTGGACCCCAAAAGATACTATCAATTGTTCAATAGGTGAGGGTAAAACTTCCTCACCTTCTCGATCTGCAACCATTTGGCTTGGGAAGGCTTCTGTCCCATGAGTCCCACTCTAAGGTATTCGACATCCCCTCTCTTCAAAGTCCTAATTCTTCTATCAAGTATGAGATCTTGCTGAAGTTCATCTAGATATTCTGGTGAGAAATCATCTATTGATGGACGCTGAACATGCTCTCCTTAATCATCAATCAAAGGAGGCTCAAATAATGTCAAATTCTCAACATTAACAATAGAGTATACTTTCATATAAGGAGGAAAATCAAGCTTAAATGCATTGTTACCAATCTTTTCCAGAATTTTAGAAGGACCATAACAGATTGGCTTAAGATTTTTACCTTTCCCTTGAAGTCTCTCTTTGATAATATATAACCAAACTTCATCACCAAATTGAAATTTGTGATCAACCCAGTGTTTGTCATGCCTTGCCTTGTAGCTGCTTTGACTTTTCTCAAGTTGTTCTTGTACTATATGATGTATCAACTAAATTTTCTCTATGAAATTCCTTGCCTTATCGATGTCAATGTGACCATCAATGGAGACATATTTCTCAAAGATGAATTCCAATGGCGATATTGGCAAGTACCCATAACATGCCTTAAATGGCGATGTGTTTGTGAAATAATGTTTTGCCCTGTTGTATGCATGATGTATGTAATGCAATTGTTCATCCCACAACTTTGGATGTTTGTTGCAATATCATCTCAAAAGATGAATGATTGTTCTGTTGACCACCTTGGTTTGTCCATCTATTTGTGGATGAAAGGGTGTACTCTTCTTCCACTTTGTGTCCATCATGTCCTACAAATTTGACCAAAAATTCCCAACAAATCGAGAATCTTGATCACTTACAATAGAAGTAGGAAGAGCAAAATGAACCCAAATGCTTTGGAAGAAAAGTTGAGATGTTTGTTTAGCTGTAATTTTCTTTTTACATGGTGTTAGTATGCACATCTTGCTGACCCTGTCTACAACTACATACAAGTAATCATGACCTTTCCTTGACAATGGAAGACCTCCTACAAAATCCATTGAGATACTCTCCCATGGACGTGAAGGTAATAGAAGTGGAGTGTGTAAACCAATTTTCCTATTGCTAGGCTTACTTGTAGCACATAAAAAACATCCTCTTATGAAACAAGAAACATTATCCAACATGCGTGGCCAATACCAATACCTTTGAAGATTCACTATTGTCTTGCCTACACCAAAGTGTCCATCAATCAATGAAGTGTGCGCCTCCCTTATGATATTGTTTCTTTCTCCCTGTGGAATGCACAACTTTCCCAAGTGATACAACAAACTATTATGTACATGATAATCCAACTCTTCAATTTGATTTCCTTGACTCAAGCTTGCATATACTACTTAAAAGTCACTATCATTTGCATTTTGTTTTATGTAACTTTCATGCAAAATAGAATTATGCCTGAGCATAACAAATGAATTTACAGTAGGCCTTGAAAGAATATCAACTACCTTATTGTAGATTCCCTTTTTATACCTAATAACCAAATGAAATTGTTGTAGAAAACCCATCCATCTGAAATGTCGCGATTGTTGCATCTTTGACTGTGATTGTAAATACTGCAATGGTTTATGGTCGGTATGGATGATAGTCTCCTTCCCCATCAAATAGTGCTTACATTTCTTAACACTTTGTACTAATGCATAAAGTTCTTTAACATAAGTGGGATAGTTAATTACAACTCTAGTAAAATTTTTAGAATGAAATGAAATGGACTTACCATGCTCCAATAGAACTGCTCCCATGGCATGATTGCTTGCATATGTTTGAATCTTCAATGGATGTCTAAGATCTGGAAGAGCCAATACCGGTGCTAAACTTATCTTTTGCTTCAAAGCATCAAATGATTTCTGCTATACATCTCCCCAATGGAAGACTTTCTTGACACTTGTCAATGCATGTAATGGAGCTACAATGTAAGGAAGATTAACAATAAAATTTCTCCAATATTGTGCTGCCCCTAAAAAGCTTCTTACCTCTGTAACTGTACTGGGCTTGGGCCATTTTAGAATGACCTCAACCTTAGAGGGGTCTATCTTCAACTCACCTCCTCCGACAATGTGTCCCAAGTACACTAAAGAAGTCTTGCCAAATTCACATTTCGACATCTTTAACAACAACTGTTCTTTTTTCAAGACATCTAGTACTTTGTTTACATGCATGACGTGTTCATCTCTTGACTTGCTGAATATGAGAATATCATCTAAGTAGACAATGACAAATTCATCTAGAAACGGTCTCAATATATCATTCATTACCCTCATGAAAGTAGTTGGAGCATTGTAATACCGAAAGGCATAACAAGCCACTCAAACAACCCTTGTTTAGTTTTAAATTTGGTTTTCCAAATGTCTTCTTCAACTATCCTAACTTGATGATAACCACTTCGTAAGTCTAACTTAGTAAAATACTTTGCATACCTCACCTGATCAAGCAAATCATCAATTCTTGGGAGTGGATAACAATTCTTTACTGTGATTTTGTTTAGTGCACGTAAATCCACACACATGCGCCAAGTTCCATCCTTCTTTGGCACCAAGACAATGGGCAAACCACATAGCGAAGTAGATGGGTGTATGATACCTTTGTTCAACAATTTTTGAATTTGATTTTTGATTTCCATGCTCTCCATGATCGACATGCGATACATGCCAATGTTTGGAAGTGGAACATCCTGTTGCAACTGAATCTCATGCTGAATTCCCCTCTTGGGAGGTAACCTCTTTGGTTCCTGAAACATCTCACCATGATTGCTTACCACATCAAACAAATCAGATTTCAATTTATCATCACAACCTTCAAAATATTCATAATCAATATTGTTATTTTTCTTGATCATGAGAAGCACAACATTTTTACTTACATTTAATAGTCTCTTCATTTGCCCTGCATTAACTAAAGAAATGTTCAGCTTTTTGTGATGGGCTCTCACTATGTACTCCACCCCATTCTTGAGCAATATGTATTTGTTGTCTTGGCGATAATATACTGCTTTCCTATCATACAAATAAGGACTACCCAAAATGATTCCTGAGATGTCAAGTGGAACTACATCTAACTCAACTTCATCAATAAACTTTTTAGTAATGGTGAACTTGAATAAACACTTCCTTGTAACTTGTAAGTTTGCATTGTTAACTATCCAACCCAATGGGTATGGCTTATGATGAGGTACAACTTCAAGTTTTAGTTTTTTTACCAAGTCTTTTGAAATCAAGTTTGATTGTGATCCACTATCAAATAATGCAACAATCTTTGTATGATTTGAAATCACTCTTACATGAAACAAATCTATTCTTGATTCTTCTTTCAGAGTGTTGTTTTGACTATGTGATGAACTAGTGCTTGCAACAATTTCTTTTCCTTATGTAACCATGGCTGAAATCTTGGTCTCATCACTAGAATCTGAACCAAGGTCATGTTGTGTGCTAGCGATTGTCTTTTGTTTTCCATTATTGTTTTGTTTCTTAGGCCTGAATTTAGGATGCAATTTCCAGCAGTGGGCTTCATCATGCCCCTCTTTGGAACAATGTTTGCATGTGATTTTCTCCCCTTCTTTCTTCACACTTGCATTCTTATTTCCCTTCCATTTTCCACCCTTCTCTTTCTCCTTGCCCTTGAGTGGATTCCGCTTACTACCCTCTTCCTGAATGCTCTTTCCTCTAGATTCAAGGTGCATGGCTTGCACACATACCTCATCTAAATTTTTTGGATTGAACATAAGGATAGTATGTTTCAAATAGTAATGTAAACCCCCAATATATTTTAGCAGTGTATCTTGGGAATTAAAATTTACTCCTAACAATAAAGCCCTTTTCCTAAACTCATGTGTATAATCTTGGATTGTTTGGCCTTTGAGCTGCCCAAACTTCTACCAACTCATAATGGATTTTTGCATATAGGTAAAGGATAATACTTTCTTTTAATTGCAGAAACAAATTCAATCCAAGTAATGTATATCTTACCATGGATTCACATTTCCTCTTGAGTCTTTTCTTCCCACCAAACTAATGTTGCTCCTTCTAGCCTTAGTGAAGTCATCTAGATTTTTATGTCGTCTTCTTGAAGGTTCTGAATTATGCAGTATACCTCCAACTATCGAATCCAATTGTCCAACATTTCTGCGTTCACCTCTCCATTTTACATGGGAAGTTCAAACTTAATGTCCAATTTAAGTAAGGGAGTCTTTCCTTGTGGGGTTTTTGAATGAGCATGGGCAATTTCAGTGGTGGTAGTGGAAGATGATGTTGTGTGAAATGATGAAGATGATGAAGAAGATGATGAGGATGGTGGAGATGGAGGTGGCTTTCCATCATTCCTTTTTGAATCCTTCTTTTTATCTTTTTTATCCTCTGAGCTTCCTTCTCCATGTGGAGGTTTAGAACTCCCTCCAACCATTCTAGTGTTCCTCTCTTCATAGAGGACTTTAACCATCTCAATTAAAGTCAAGAAAGCTTTCTTGAATTCTTCCTCTTCTAAAGAAGGAC
Source organism: Pinus taeda (assembly GCA_000404065.3). Classification (NCBI taxonomy): domain Eukaryota; kingdom Viridiplantae; phylum Streptophyta; class Pinopsida; order Pinales; family Pinaceae; genus Pinus; species Pinus taeda. Next base: position 19,387 of record APFE031022061.1, read on the forward strand.
CTTTAGGCTCTTTTTCTCTAGACATAATGACTATGGATTCAAGCTCAGAAACTGGTACTGTTTGTACCTCTTCAATCTCAGTTGAAGGCAAAACTTGAGGAGTTTCAGGTGCAGCTAAAATTGGAACTTTGGGTGGTGGATATTGTGGCCTTGTGGCTCTCCTCCTTCTGGGAATTACCTCACGAGTTGAAACCAATAGCTTCCCTTCTCCTTTCTGCAACTTTAACCTTGTAAGCATCACAATTTTGGAACCATTAAAACCCTAATTGCACAAACTCAAGCAATAAAGCAATTTAACCTTGCTATAATACCAACTTGATCTATTTTTTGTTGTTAGTTTATGTTGTGCTAATATCAATTACAGATTTATAAGCATGTTCTTGCTTATTGCTTCTTGTATTGTGGTTTCCTTAGTTATTTGTGTATGTAAACAAGTAAATTTCCTTAAGTTGAATATGACATTCATGAGCAAAATAGCTCCAAAAAAATATTGAACAATAGACATTCAAAGTACAACAAACCATCAAAGAGACACTTTAACACAATGTTTTGATGAAGGAGTTCACCCCTCCTGGGCTACATCTCCTTGGTCCAGCTTCCATGGCTTGAGCCTCTATATTACCTCAATATGGAAAAAATGTTGTTTTACAAAGCTCTATGGGTCCTAATACCTTCACCAATGTGTTCAAAATGTCCAAATTACCCAAGAACACCTGTTCCTGAGCTCCAGTTGGTAAAAAAATGCCTTCTCTATGACTTAGATAGTCTTTTCCTATAAAAACTCCTCTAAATTTGGAATGACTCCAGTTAGCCCTGCTAAATGTGGAGGCGGGCCCAAAATTCATGGCACTGCAAAAACTTCTGCCATTTTAAACTACAGTTAATTAGTGTTAAATCGAGTTTAATTTATGGTTTAGCGCTAATCACACGGATTAGGCTAACCGTAAACTTACCGCCCGTAAAACTGGACACATGCTGCGGTTTTTTTGAGTTTATCAAAATCATCAGATAAACTGTAAACTTGAATGCGTTGTGGTGTTCACATGTGGAGTTAACATCGTATCAACCGTCACAAGTTTGTTTGGGGCAAGATTGACATAATTGCCTGCCCAACCATTACGATAGCACTCTTTGCGTTTACATGGGAGGGCTAGCCTGTGATGTTTGTTGTTGCGATCACATGCGGAGGGCTAGCATGCACGCTAGACCTCCTAATCACCCATTCAAAACACGTTAAACTTTAAATACAATTGGTGAAGTAATGGGGTAAGCATCACCCGGTAGTGGAGGCGGTTAAGGCATGTGGACTGTGTGTCAGAGGTTGTGGGTTCGACCCCGAATTCCACCAAATTTTTGTTGAACTGCACTCTACTTAGGCCATTGGGAGGTGCCATGTGGTGGCCTCCGGGATTGCCACTTTGCATTCTTACATTGGTCCAAAAATAAACCAATCAAACTGTTTAAACACACCACCTGTGCAACCCAATGAAATGATGCCACTTTTCCATGTGTGGTTTGTTGTTGACCATCTTTGAGCCTACCTAGTCACTTGCCACATTAGTAATACAAACTACTGACTGTGCAGTGACTAGGCATTTTTTTTTTGCAAATTTCGCCTATTAAGCAAAGCGATCATAACACAATCACTTTCTCATACGAATTCAATTTTTGACAAAACGAGTTATAACAATGTAAACTTTGAAACGGGAACTATAAACTCAAAACAGGAACTCTGACCAAAAAATGTCAAAAAAACATCAAAAACATCGTTAAAAACAAAAAGTGTGCATACTAGAACGATGTTTTTTTAAGGGACAATTTTGAACATGTTTTAAAAATGGCAGTGAAAACGAAATTTTCGTGCAAAATACAGCTTGAAAATGAAAAAGTGATGATATTGGAACGATGATTTTTTTTTTTAGGATCAATCTTCAAAATACAAAAAAAAATGCTAGTAAAACCAAATTTTTAGTGTGGATAACAAAGTTGTTTATGAGGAAAAAAACACACTAATGTTTTTGGTAGAATAACATTTTTCTTTCCTAAGTATAAATTCAACAGGTTCTCAACCATAACATGCTAGATACAAAAGAAATTGAAAAATTTTCAACCATAAAATTAAAAAAAAAAAAAAAATTATGAACAAATTACATCACTAAATGAATTCAAAAGTCATTATTTGTATATTGAATGAAACATACATTATATATCTAATTTAATGTTTCATTGTAGATATTCTAAACAATAAAATTATCGTAATTAAGACATATAATCCAACAACATAAAAATGACTCATAACTTCTCATTTAACACCATATGGAAATCAAAAATTTTATTTCAAGATATGATGCATACATCAGTTAGATAAATTGTCTTACACAATTATTCAAAATCACTCATATTTTCTTGCACACCATCAGAATTCACATCTTCAGATGAGTGATTGGATGCTGACGAAGATGTTCCATATTCTTCTCTTTCATCAACTAGTGCCCCATTTGAGTCCACATGCATGCTCATCACTTTAGGTTTCAAAATTCTTCTAGATCTACGACTGGTTTCAGCCGACTCCCATTTCAACAATGTTCCTTCTGGTAACAAGCTTTTCAGAATCTCTATCATCTTGAAGCGAAGAGTTCCTCTCTTTGTTAAATTGAAGTCATAAACATGTATGTCAACATCCTCCAATTTCAATATGTCTGTGCGGCGACGATTTATATTCGTACCCTTTCTTTTTCTCTTTCCGCCATTTTTTTTGTCAACTACCATCTCTGGCTTATACACACCATTGAATGGGTGTGTATTTGTGGCATACCAATGCACTTCAACACTTGTAACATTCTCATTTTCTGTAAATACCTTTATTACTTTAGCAACACGGAATGGATAGCCATTGGGATCTCCATCTGCTAGCACTGGGATCATGCAACCCTCCTTAATATTCAGTACTGAACCCCTATAAAGGTCTTCCATGGCTTCACGTTGTGCATGAGATCTTTTGGAAATAATATACATCTCTCTTTCCTCTGCCTGTGAAGAATTAATAATACCTTGAGATTGTTGTTGTTCAACAATGTTTATTTCCTCATGTGCATTCGACACATTTTGTGGCCAAATAAATGGATTTTTCAAAGGTATATCTTCATTTGTTGTTGAAATGATATCACTTTGATAATTGAAAAATGACTCCCACCAAACTAAATCAGCAATATCAAAGTACTCATATGTATATCTAATACATTTTTTAATTTCTTCTAGGCAATCAGAATAATTTATATCTCTATTTTGTTTGCGTGCATTATGAACTTCACCAAATGATTGTAATAACAATATTTTTGATGCAAATATTGGATGATCTGGAATGAACTTCAAAAATTGCAAACCTGATGACGGTGCCCATTCTGAAGTAGTTGAATAATTCTTGCCCCATATTAGTGTTTTCCCATCAATTTTTTTGATACGAAATTGATGTTGGAAGCTGATGTCATTAAGTTGTTCAATGCATTTCCTCTCACCATATGATCCCATAATAAACCTTCACAAGTCAACAGTTTCTTCCAACACATCAAAAGTAGGCTTTGGCATGTATGATTTCTTAATACATTCAATTAATGTTGGCAAGCTCCCAACTTCCTTCCTCCTCAATGTGACTGAAAAATGACTAAACATCTGATCAATATGGTCATGAATGTGCCCAACAAGAACGAAACCAACGTTTACCTTCTGAAAAATTCTCAATTCAACAAGCATGTTTAGATATCCAAAAAACAACCTGATTTTTGTTTTCACGGCAAGTGTTGTCCAATTGTAGATACAAAACTTTAGGAAGATTACCAGACCAATGATAAAGCACATCATGAATTATGGTTATGGTCAGATTTGCATCATTATGAATATTTGGAGCTGTGAAGTACACCCTTGGCAACATTTTCCCATTGAAGACCATACAATTGACCAAGTGATAATGAATAAAAATTTCCTTCTGTAAATTTTTGGGTCTGCGAACAACATGTGGTAAAAGTGTTTTCTTCCGGTCCATACCATCAATTATCAAACCCAAATATTTATTTGGATTGTCATAACACTTCTTTTTATGCTTGTACAACTTTTTCCTTTCATTTGTTTGTTGTTCATGATGCTCCTGAAGTTCTTTGACAATTGAATCTACACAACATAAAAGAAAGCCATTAAGAAATATGTTTTCATACTTGATGAATATAAAATTTTAAAAGTTAAAGTTATGAATGCTTACCTCTTTCCGACCCTTCACATTTGTCCCTTTTTTATTTAAGAGAAGCACATGTATTGCAAATCCCCATCCTTGTCTTCTTAGGAATACAGACATTGTTGAATTCTTTCTTCCATACCTTCACAAAATATTGATATGTAATAAACCGTCCATGTCCCTCAGCACCTTCTGCATATTCTTGTAAATTTCTCGTCTTGAAAAATTATTTGGAATATGTATTGTCTCTCTATTTGGCATACACTTTCCATGCTTTGAAAAGAAATCTTGCATCCATGACATTCCAGTATTTGATAATGGCCCAAACTGTCTTTTATGACGTACTTCTGAATAAAATGTGGGATCCTTTTCCAAATTTTCTTGAATTCTCGAGAGACGAAAATTACCAACCGAATGAAACATTTTGAAATATTTTCTACAGATAAATAAAGTCCTAATATGATAATCATAACCTGAAAATGTAAATTGCGTGCACCCAACTAAATATGAATTTTACATGCTTTTATTCATTGACAAATATCTCTTCTTGCTCTCTAATGCAAATTTCAAATCCATATGTTTCAAGCAATCTTTTTGGCAACATTCACTTGAAATGAGTGCGCTGATAGAACTTCCTCTCGTCAGATATTATCCTCTACCCCTTGTATAACTAGAACATCTTGCATTGACACGAAAAGGTCTGCTCCTACTCCTCGATACAATATTTCTTGGCAACATCTCCATCATTGGATCATCATTTGTATAAGGATTTTCATCATCATTAAGAGGAATGTTATCCACACTATGATCAACTATGCTTTTAAAGTACTGACTTGGAGGATATTCTTCATCTTCCCCTTCTTCAGTGCTACTGTCATAGTCCTTAGAATTCAGACTCAATGGAAAATTTGACTTGATGTTTATTGGATATTCTTCCTCATGTGCATTTTTAGCGCTGCTCTCATAGTCCATAGAATTAGGACTAAGTGCATCATCCTGTCCTTCATCACTACTACCTTTATACTCATTAGAATTAAGACTAAGTGCAACATCCTGTCCTTCATCACTGATGCTCTCATAGTCCTTAGAATTAGGACTAAGAAGACATTGTGACACTCCATTCTTTTGAAATTCATCATCACGCTCTTCATCACTATTGCTCTCATAGCCCTTAGAATTAGGACTAAGTGGACACCGTGACACTCCATTCTTTTGAAATTCATCATCCCACTCCTCATCACTGCTACTATCATAGTCCTTTGAATTAGGACTAATTGGACACCGTGACACTCGATACTTTTGAAATTCATCATCCCGCTGTACATCACTGCTGCTCTCATAGTCCTTAGAATTAGGACTAACTGGACACCGTGACACTCCATACTTTTGAAATTCATCATCCCGCTCTTCATCATTGCTGCTCTCACAGTCCTTAGAATTAGGACTAACTGGACACTGTGACACTCCATACTTTTGAAATTCATCATCATGCTCTTCATCTTTGCTGCTCTTATAGTCCTTAGAATTAGGACTAAGTGGACACTTTAACACTCCATTCTTTTGAAATTCGTTATCATGCTCTTCATCAATGCTGCTTTCATAGTCCTTAGAATTAGGACTAAGTGGACACCGTGACACTCCATTCTTTTGAAATTCGTCACCATGATCTTCAACGTTGTTGCTATCATAGTCCTAAGAATTAGGACTAAGTGGACACTTTGACACTCCATTCTTTTGAAATTCGTTATCACGCTCTTCATCAATGCTGCTCTCATAGTCCTTAGAATTAGGACTAAGTGGACACCGTGACACTCCATTCTTTTGAAATTCCACACCCACTCCTACCCCCGCAACCCACCCACTCCTACCCTCACCCCCCACCTCTCCACCACACCCCACCCTCCCGCCCCCCCATCCAACCACCAACCC
>APFE031022067.1:0-31907 GCA_000404065.3 Pinus taeda
GGGGCCATATGAAATTGAAGAAATCTTTGACAATGGAGCTGTGAGGATAAAGACCATCGACCAGGATCCCACCTCATTTGTTGTCAATGGTCATAGGCTGAAGGTTTATAATCAGCCTATTAGCAAAGAGATATTTATGAAACAACTGATCCAAGAAAATGGACTGGAAATCATGGCTATGCCATCTTCCAGTTCTGAAAAAGCATAAAAAAAATATGTATAGTAAGAAAAAAAAAGAAAAAATAAATAAAAAAAGAGAGAAAACAAATAAAAAAAATAAAAAATAAAAAAAATAAATTGTTTGCTAGTGAAAACCAGGCAACTGGCACTCAGCAAGCATGAATTCATAGAGGAAAACCAGGGAAACCTGGACTCTATGAATTCTCTATTCTTGTGTCATTACTCTTACTTAATGTTAATGCAGGGCCTCTCAACAGTTGACTTGAGGACAAGTCAAACATTCAACGAGGGAGAGGATTATAGCAAGCCTTTAGCTGTTACAGCTAAAGGATTGTGTTGTCCACTTTGAACCTGAAGCAAATATGTTGCAGCAGAACCAGAAGGGACCTGAGAAATATTACAGACGGGACCTGAAGCAAACTTGTTGCAGCAGAACCAGATCAGAGCTGAGACAATATACCGGAAGCATTGCAGAGGGACCTGAGAAATACTATTGCAGAGGGACCTGAAGCAAACAAGTTGCAGCAGATTAAATCATTCTAGACACATTGCGAAGGGACCTGAAAGAAAAAAATCATTCAAAGGGACCTGAAGGAAACAACAGCAAAAGAGCATAGTAAACAAGAAGCAGAAATAAAAGGATACTTTTCATTTGTCCAAACATATTTTGGATCCAACATTCCACCTGTATAAACAGCATCAAGGAGCACCTGTACATATCACCTGTACAAACAACAGCAAGGGAGTATATTTTACGCCATTTTGTGCTTAAAATTTCAAATTTTGTAGGAACTTCTAGTTTTGATTTAATTGAAGTTAATATCTGCAAATATTCATTAACATTATTTCCCACATATATACCCTACATCCCCTATTTCATATTCCATTCCATTCATATCAAATTTCCCTAGATATTTTTCATTGAATGCAAAATGATCAAACTGGGACCACTCTTGTACCTGCACATGAACCAAGAGCATTAGAATGATTATAATTTTAAAACATGACCCCAATGGTCATTTTTAAATTATAAAGGCGATATTATATGTTATGCACTAAAGTATTAAAGCATTTGAAAAGAAACATTATGGTTATAAGGCGCTCAGATTTTATAAAAGACATAACCTAATAATGTTAGAAGGAAATATGCATATGAGAAAAGGTTATATATAAAGTGCATATATATTAAAAGACATAGGGGTTATAAAAAACGAAGGAAACATATTTATAAACCCTAACAAGTGCAAGCATATAATACAAAGGACGCGGGCAATGCAAGTCATATATGGTCATAAGAGAATACGACTATGGTATATATGTATGCAACATAAAGCAAATGCGCATATATATATTGGAAAACATAAAACAATGCGCAATACAAATCAAAGGCAACTATGGTATATCTATTTGTCATGGCAATTATGAAAACGACGAAGGGTTGCAACACGGTGATATAAGGAGGCTATATGCAGTGGTGGAGAATGATATTAAAACGACGCCATATCAACCAGCGATCATTGCAAAGAAATGGTTATACGAAAGGTATGAGAGCAATGAGTCAAACAAACGGCGCACAGGTCCGGTCCTGCCACGGTGTATGAAGGCTGAAGACCGATTGGTTGGAGGAACGGTGGCAGGTATGCATTGAACCAAAGAAAATATGGCCATCCTCATGACTCAGTCGGGCGACTGAGTCAATGAGGACGGCCCTGTCACCATTACCACCATCTAATGAAAACCAGGTACCATAGCAAACGGTCATAAGAGTCTCCCCTGCCCAATTCAAACCCATTTCTTCATCGCCAAGAGCTCAGAGGGTCGGGGTTGAGAGCAGAGCAGTAAAGGAAGGTCGGAAAAAGCCTGAGAGAGCTTTAAGAAGAATTCTACGTTGGACGCCGAAGTTGGTAAACAACACGATAAGCTTATGCATGATTTGCGCTCGGCGAACTAGAGATAAACTAGAATCTGCCATTACTCACAGGGTTTGCTTGTTGACAGCAGTTTGATAGCCCGAAAAGGAGGGGATTCGATGGTTGTTTACCTCCCACGCGGCCAGTGACAGCCAGGTAATACCACAAATCCAGGATATCTCTTCGTGTTAATAGCACATAGGATTAAATGCCTCCGTTTTTAATTGCATAAAAAATGGAAATGAATCGGCCAGCACTCCAATTCAAGGGTTGCATGTATTACACGATAGAGAGCGTGAGGATTGTATGCATATAATGCGCCAAGGGCAATTAAATAACTGAGTATAAACATTGTTGAACTGGAGTCATATCTTTTTGTTGAAAGCCGCCAAGTGTATGTATATATATGTTGCCATTGCACCATCGATTGTCACCAAAGGCCATAAGGGTTGTAATCCAGAGCTGCACCAAACAACATGCGGGCATGTTTATTTAATTTGACTGTTGAATATATATGAACGGGTGTGCAGTGGAAGAAACACCGAAAAGGAAGCAGGGGAATGCTGTAGTTGCCATAGTCAACCGCGTCCATTTTATTGAATGACTCATGTTTGTGCCTGTCAAACCATTCAAAACCATCCTTAAATTGATTTGTTTGATTGCAATTGTTTGTTGCCAGACGACGTTGCATGGTCATGCCCTGAGGCCGAGAGAATTGATTAATTTTTTTTAATTTTTGCATGTTTGCCATTCGATGAACAGAGGCCGAGCATATGTGAAAGCCCTCTAGGTTCATGCGTTTTTATACACAGTGATATTTTGAGGAGAGGCCGAGAGTGCAATTGTCTATATATTCAGTCATGGGTTTCAAAAATTTTTGTGCAGTTGTAGTCAAACTTCTGAGAGGCCGAGAGTGAGTTGTCTGTATATTCAACCATGGTTTCAAAATTTTTGTTAAAAAGACAGTGCAGTTTGTAGTCAAACTTTGGAAGGCCGAGAGGAAAATTTGTTTTACATTATACAGTCATTAGAAATACAGAGAATGCTTTGAGGCCGAGGAAGAATTTTGATTATAAATACACAGAGGATGTTTAGAAGAGACTAAAAGCAAAAATTTTTCTTATGCTTTTAGTAATCATGTTGTTTTGATTGAAAAACATGGTTAGTTTTGTTTGTGTATTTATGATTTAAATATACAGGGGACAGAGTATTGATCATGGGTATTCAGATTGGTATGCTTTGAAACAGGGATTTGACACAGGTTTATACAGAGGAAAGGTAGCAGAGACTTAAAGTTGAATCAGAAAGGGCAGGTAAGCCTCATAGCTTTTACGATTTCATTTAGAAACAATAATCATTATCCTTGTCAAATATGAAATTAGTAACAGCTAAGGATTACATTTATTGGTTCACAGAGATAATGACGAACCGGGTAGAACCCAAATTTCACATAGAGCAATGGGGAAAAGAAACAATAGAAAAGCTATATCAGTCAGGCATGATAGGTTTCCTTCAGAAATTTAATGGTCATTCAGAACAAATTACTAAAGAGTTTATCAATAATTTCAGTCAAGATAAAACTCAGATAGGTGAACTCAGTATCCCAGTGACTCAGGAATTCTTGTCCAAAGCCCTCAACTTACCTATGGTAGGAGAAAACTATCATAAGGGTCTGCATTTCAAGGAGAAAGCTTGGACTTTCTTCCTTGAAAAGAACAGGAAAGGGACCTTTGATAGAGCTAAGGGGATACCTCGTGAATGGTTCAATGAACCATGGGGAGAGTTAGTTATGATCATTCATAAATTTTTGACTTGTGACCGACAGTATAGTATTGCTCATCTGTACCATGTTAGATTGCTGCAGCACATAAAGGGAGATGGTAGAATAAATTTGCCATATTTCTTATATAAGAGTCTTGTTAAAATGATCGACACAGTGAAACAGGAAAATAAGCCAAAGACCACACAGGTATATCATCAAGGGTTGATTAAAATCTTGGTAGAATATCAGGTGAAAGAAACAGGGTTAGATTGGTAGGAATTTATGCATAGACATCACTTTACTGAACATTTTGTTGATATGCAAGATAAAGTAGAACAAGAGGATAGGAGTATGATGAACTCTCCTTTCTATCCTAGAACCAGAGCAAAGAAGTTAGCTATGCATGAGATTGATCTATCTATTTCTGTTCCTAGGACTAGAAATTCTATTGATTTTGAAAAGGAGGTAGAAGCCTATTCTCCTAGGAGACGAGAAGAACAGGAACCCCTTGAGAGAGATTCTATATTTGACAATGATGCAGGTGAATCTTTGATGAAAACTACTCAAGATTTTGAAAAAGAACTGAATATGGCTAAGATACAAGACTTAACAGATCAGCTTGGAATAAATAAAATTGTTGAGAAGCAATTGAAACAGGAGAATAAAGCTCAGAGAAAAGAAAATGCAAAGTTAACAAAAACAAATGATAGACTACAGGAAGAACTAAACAAGTTAAAAAGAAGAAATGAGTTGCTCTCTAAACAAGCATTTAAGTGGCTGAAAGATAAAAACACATGGCAGCAGGCTAAGTATGAAAAGCAGAAGGTCAAAGCAGCAATCTTAAAGGCCAAACAGGGATCAGAACTTGATTATGTGGACAGGGAAACTGATACAGGCACAACATCTACTTCAGGAGGCAGAAGGTCCAAGAGAAGCAAGCAAGCATGGGGACATGCTTGAACATAAGCATGGGAGAGATGTTGGGCTCCAGATTTGATCTCATTTTGCTTTAATAAACATATCTAGTTATCCATTTATCCCTCATTTTCATCTCATTCATCTCACTTTAATGAATATTTGATGTTTAAACAGATATTTAACTTTGATTTATCAAATTCTAAAGTTTTTATTAAAGTTTGAGTTTTAGTGCAATTTTGGCAGTTTTAAGAAATTCCCGTAATCACTTCATGACTGATATGGATGCAGGCCACCTCAGCACGAATGGGATGCATGAATAGAAGGCTTGGGAACTAGGACTAAGCTACCTGTGCTTGGTTTCAGGAGAACGAGTTTTCTTATGCCTTTTTGGAGCTAGTCAATCATGACTAGTCATCCAGAAATCCCATTTAAATAGGGCTGTTTTAGGATTCCCTGATTTTAGTCATATATTTTGGGATGAGGAAGTTGGATTCGACCTGGATAGGTGGATTAGGATAGCTATGTTTGTTAGAGAGATTTCAGATCAGTTGGTTTCATAGACTCATTATTTAGGAGCCACATTTTGATGGCTCAACATACTGGACATTTGACATTGTTATGCTGTAATATTTTTGGTGTGAAGACTTGAAGTTGGAGACTTATGTTACTTTTATTTTTCTGATCAATACATGGATGGTTAACTGATCTAAGCTTCTGATATCATCTCCATAAGTGTGCAAGGCAAGGGTGGAGAGCCCCCACACCAAGCTAAGTACACTTCCAATTTAGACTAGTTCTATTTCATTGCAATTCTGGTTGATGTTAGCTTTGGTTGTTCAAAGTTTTATTTCAGATAGCATCATGTTTATTGATTTCATTTATTAATGGTTCCCTCATCATCTAATTGAGTTGGCAAGCAAGTGCTCAAGTTGAGCATTCTCTCTTTGAAATGATGCATTAGATTTAGTCCTTCATTTACATGCAACAGTTTGTTCCTATTCAGCTTTATATCTTAAGATGAATAAGTTATTATGGAAAACTTTGAATGTCTCTTAAGTTAAGAGCTCCCTTTCATGTATGATTTATGCATCTTGAGTCTTTAATTATAGTCTCTAATTCATTGAAGTCATAATTGAGGTGAGAGCAGGTCTCTTGAGTCAAGAACTCTTTTAGTATTTCCTCTTTTAAGCTTGTTGAATTATGAGTTTTTGATATATGTTTCCTTAGTTTCTTTTGCCATTTATCTTTCAAAGTATAGTTATATTCGATCTTCATAAATAATGAATTTGCCTCTAAGTTTCACAAACCCGGATTGATAATAATACTTGCGTTAATTTAGTCACATAAATTAGCTCAACAGAGCCTATTCCTTGTTAGAAAATTATATATAATAGAGCAATGGAACACATAAAGTATTTTAGAAACACAAGCACATAAAATTCATAAAACAAGAGAGACACATTTATACATGGTTCACCCAATTTGGGCTATGTTGGTAGAGAAACAACCAGTCCTTCCTTTTATATTATCCAACAAGATGAAGACATACAACCTACAACAGATCCACTGTAATTTCCTCTTTGCTCTCACACAATCTCCTCTCTCTTTCTATCTCAGAATACACAATTACACAATCACAATACAATTCCCTCATATATAGTGAGGGGTTTCCTTCTAGGGAAAAATAAAACCCTAAATTAAACATAACTTCTACCATCAGATCATCCGACTAATGAATGACTCAGATTGACTACGAAATTACAACATTTTCCAAGGCAATTTTACATCTATCTTTTAGCTTCAAGGACATTTCCCCTGAACCCCTGTCAGGGACCCGCTGGCCCCTCGACCCTCCATCTGGTGGGGATGTCCCCTCCCCCCCACGCCCCCCTGAAACCCCAGGGGGGCGACAAGGCCCCCCCTTGTTATGGACAATATTCCTGGGTTATACATCCAGATGAAACAAATATCTCTGAGTAAAGAAGATAATTAGGCTCCATACCCAAAATTTCCATTCTTCAATTTTTGTAAGGGAAACTTTATATTCTTTGCTTTTCATTTTTCTGTACCAATCCACTAGGTCTAGGGAAGATACTTCTCTCCATAGTGATAAATTATGCGTAAGATATTGGCACTGACATTGGGGATCGATTCATTCCCTTAGTGGTTTCCTTATCCCTAGTACCGGTTTTACCTCTTAAACAAACCTCCATTTCCCCAGTTAGTTTGAATAGACCCTAGGAAAGCCTTTCATTGAGCTTCATTTGATTTTTATTTTTTGTCGGAACTCAGAGTTACCTTGTTTAATGCTCCCCTTGGTTTTCTGATAGAGCATTGTAACGCTCTCTGACCTTCTCTGCACCTGTGTTGCAGAGCACTGGTAGCCTATCTCCACCTGCACTAACCCATGTTTCATGCAAAAAATTACCTTTTTATGGTTTTATTTCTGATCAACATTTTTCCAATTGGTCCTCCTTGTGTCCCTAAGTGTTTCTTAGTCTCTAAGAATCCTTCATCTTCTTTTCTTTTGGTTTTGATTGCCTTTGATAAGAATTTGTTTCGATTCTTCTTTGTGCTTGTCAATTGAATCCATAGCAAATTGATTGCTTGACCATTGTTTTCTTGAAGGAATTAGTGTTTTAGTCATCATTATAAATAGTTCCTTTTATTAGTGATTACGTAAATATCTTAGTTTTCATTTGAAAATTAAGTAGAATTGAGAATAAAAATGTCATGCATCATGCATTGCATCTAAATTTTTTTGTGTCAAATTGGAATTAGGAACAATTGTATTAGGGGAATTGATTAACAACCTTGTTGATTGCATCTATAATGCTACATATTCTTTGTTATCTTCCCTCCCATACATGGATTTTCATTGAAAAGAAAAGTTTCATTTCATCATGCTATATTTCATTTTTAGGATATTTAGGTTAAATTGGTAGTGAGCCATGGGAAATGAAACTTAATTCAAGATACAATTTAAAATTTATTGAATCAATAATAAGGAGACTTTGAAACATTAACAAAAACATATGAGGTCTAGGCTAGAGACATGTTTCAACATCTATAAACATAGGAGTTGTCATTTTTTTCCAGCGGTGCATTATGAGGGTGATAGTTTGTTCAAAGTACATAAGTGAATAAGACTATTCTCCATGTACCTCCAGGTATATTAGATGGTGCTCTAGGCATGAAAGTATGTGGAAATGCTCTCATTGTATGGATACGCATTAGAAAACACTAACATAGACTTCACTTCCACATTACGTCGAGTATATTTTGGATGTCCACCATAGGTTTCTATCCTCAACATAGGTAACCGAGCCATTGACCTTGTATACTTTGAAACATCGAACATAACATTCAAGGAGATTGCCTGATCATACATAAATCCTTGGTTCTCCATGGTTGTATATTGCAGTTTAGAGTTTCTTAGTAAACCTTTATGGCTACTTTACCATCTTTGATTTATTTTTGTGTTAATTGTTAAAATTTATTAATCCAGCGTGGAATAACAACACTCTACCCTCTTTCATTCATGTAGAATGCAAAATAAGCCTCCTCTTCCACCTGAGGCAACTCCTAGCCATTTTCAGAAGCATAATAAGATGCAAACTATGAAATCTAGTACTTTAGGAGCTATTACTTCTGGTCCTCCATCTAAGATAGATCCATTAGAATCATCTTTTGGTAGGAGTACAGAACACTAAATTACCTCTCTATTGGATGGTGAGTATGATAAAGTCGAAACAGAAGCACCTGAAATTTCATTACTTGAGGTTATTGAAATTGACTATACTAAATCATAGACAACATAAACTAAGTTTATAAAATGAGAGGTACCTCAGTTATATGCATCTATTACTACATGACTTTCCTCTTCTCTTCCTCTGTCTCAAACCCAACCACAAACTATATATCTTGGACCGAAAAGTGAACCACTTCCACCTAGTCTTGTGAATATTAAAGAGATTCAATAGTAAAATCCTCAACCCTCCTCTCCCATTTGAGTAGGGGCTGATTTTTATCAGGCCCATCCTTTTCCTTCTCGTCATACTCCATCTCAGGCCCGTTTGTCTGGTTCTTTTCCTTTCAACTCACCCTTGACTTTTCCTCAATAATCTTCTTTGGAATGTTAAGCATGACTAAATCTACTATGGTTTATTAGCCTATATCTACTACCATGACCATCCATTTTTGTATGGCGGCCCTTCCATCCAGCTTGGTTAGCACTCTTTGCCTAGCACCTTTTCTAGCATAGCATCTAGTCCATGGACCTCTCCCATGTCTACACATATGGAATTCCATATGTTACTTCTTTGATGAGGGATACATAGTATACTCCTCTTCCTCCATCTACGCCTATGGTTCAGAAACATAGTGGTCCTTATGTTAGTGGGTATGAACACCTACAATAGGCCTATCCACCTCCTATTGGAACCCTCCTCTTGGGGGTAAGTTGCCTTTGTATGACCCTTCTCTTTTAGCAGGGGAGAAGCTGTTGTAGTGATATTTCCATCTCCTTGTGTCAGTGCTCAGCCTCAAATTAGTCCTCCATATTTAGGAATGGATGCTAATGTTTGGAAACCTGTCGTGCTTGTACAACCTAATTTCGTTGTGGATTCATCTCTAGTTTCCCAACTTGTTCTGCCTACATCTCAAATCCTTATTCAACAACCTATATCTCGACCTATTCAAGCTCAAGTGAATCTGTCCAATATTTATAGGATGCATCTTTAACTCAACCTACCCCACTGATATCTGTCACTTCTCAAGCCATATATACACAACCGTTTGAAGGAAACCTACAATCACAACAACTTGGTCAAGCTATTCTCAAACTCAATAGGACAGAATGCATATGGTATGGTGCAGGCACAACCTAACCCACACTATGTTAGGATGATGCAAAATCCCATAGGGAAATAATATCAAGCTTATCAAGGTATCCCTCAAATAACCTACGGTTAACAAATCCAAATTCAGCCATTTCAACCTTTACAAGGTTATCTTAGAGTCAGGATGAATGGTGATGCATATACTAGTTATCAGAATCCTCCCTATCTCGAAACAAAAATACCTATTACCTAGGCTATCCCATCTTATCCAAGATATCTTCCACCGGACCTCAAAAGGTAGTTACCATTTATAGGAACTCTTGAATTTCTTGATTTAACCAAGCTCACCAATGATCCCATTGCTTATTCTCCTTGGTGGTAAGTTATTCCCATGAAGTTTCCTAGTGATATCCCAAAATTAAATGGAAATCCTGGAGAATAACCATCCACACATGTGATGAATTATCATTTGTTGTGTTATTTGAACTCTCTCAATGATAAATATATTTTTTTGTGTCTTTTCTAGTGCCACTTACCAGTACAAAAAAAAAATGGCATATTGAGTTACCATGAGCTTCGTTAAATAATTTTAGTCCCTTGGCTACCACATTCCTAACACATTTTCAGTCACCCATTTGAGATGAGACCGGAACCGAAATTTTAACCAATTTCAAAAAAATTGATGCCCCTCACATATTGGATCACATTCATGAGTGGCAACATTGTCATCATTTGGTTAAAATGTATGTTCCTAACCAATTGTGAAACGACTAGATCATTAATTCTCTATTTCCACCTATCACAGAAGATGTCGCTAGAGGAAGAGTTGTGACAAACGAGAAATTAATTCCTCATGCCAAATATTTGGATCTCATCTACACCCAATATGACAGGCTTTATGATAAAATACCAAATGCTCTATAACCTTCCAATACTATTCCTCAACCTCCTAGTAAAGAATCATATGTTTCCAATGGCATGATTGGTTCTTCTAGCTAGTTCGTTTGACTCTTTTTGTGCCTGCTCAAAGCTCTCCTTCCAATATTACAACTTCTATTTCCAAGATCAATGTTGTTCAATCTTCTAAAGGTAAATCTCAACAACCAGGAAGTATGAAGAAAGGAAAAGGTAAAAAGAAGAAAGATAACCCTCCATAAGATAAAAAAAAAATCAATCTTCAGAAGAAAACTAGAAAAATCGTTACCCATGTTTGATTTGTAATGAGGAGAATTTCACAAACAATTTTCCACAATGGGCAGAAGTGAATCAATTCCTTAAATAATCCACTACGCTCAATGTGTTGACAAATCAATTTCCGAATCAAGAGACCAATATGGTTTCCCAGGAGCTCGCTTCCTCTAACTTGTTTTTAATGCTTTCCTCTCCTATGCCCAAAAGTGATGTTATGGTGGCCACTCAAAATAAATACTACAATAATGTGAATCCATAAAATGGGCACTTTATTAATTAACCTGCTAGTTTCGCTGCATGTCCATCAGATCCTACCCCAAATGTCATACCTACTGAGTAATCAATTAATCCTCCCAAAGGTGTTATCCATATATCTACATTTAATCCTTGCATAAGAGCTACTCCAAATTATAACATAGTTGAAGATCTACCTTAGGCTCCTTCAGCTATGTCAACTCTTGAGGTGTTTCAAAATTGTCTCACCCAAAGGAAGCCTTTTCTATCAGTAATTGGATGTATTGATGATTTGGATAACGACCTAGTAGTTTTCAACGATGAGAACTATACACCTCAAATTTTTACTCAATTAGCTTTCATGATTCATGTTGTTTTTCATGGTAAGAATATCAATTGTTCCATTTTTGACAAGTGAGCCTCAACTTGTATTATGTCCATGTCTTTCTATGTAGGAATTTACAAGGTAAGTTCCTTAGACAGAACACCAAAGGACATCGCTCAGAAACAGATCATAGATCAATGCACTAGTTTTGTTGATGTGGTTAAAACCCTCAAGAAGGGAAATAGTCCACGGCCTAGGCCAATGCAACCACTTCAGGTAATTTATTAATAAAAGAATGAAAATTTACATAAGCTTCTCTCATGAACGATTACCCTACAAATCACCCTCCATGCTCTTTAAATAGAGATCATGTACCAATCAGGTGTTAATCCATGGATCAGGTGTTGGTAATACCGAGGAGAGAAAGAACCATCGGATCACTACATATCATGACCATTGGATTATAAGTTACAAAAGTACATAGTAAAGAAACACACTTTACCTAACTCTACACTAGACCAAGTTATACTTAACTATTTCCTATGTGTCAAAATATCCTAATATGCTGGAATGCCATTAGTTCTCACCAATTACGTCATTCACAAACCACTCTAAAGGATTTTCATGGAATAAGCTATAAAGATTGTGATATTTTTAATTATCTACAAGTTGAATTAGGTAGCAAGACCGTTTTGTTATAAGTTGAAGTTATCGATGGAACGCTAGATTATCATCTTATATTGGGTCATATGTGGGTCTATGCTTTGGATGTTGTTGTTTCGACGTATTTTAGAATGATCAATTTTCCTCATCAAGGCGATATAGTAGCCATTCATAAGCTCACCTTGTTCTCAAGTTACTTGAAGCATCCATGTCATGGGGGCAACCCCACACCCATACCAACATGTTAGGGTTGGACTCCTTAAGGATTCCTCTCTCATGGGAACCTTTTTCACTTCCTCCTCCTTCACTTCCTGATAGCTCTACTTTGGTTGCCTATGTCAATATGATTTCTTCTTATACCAATCCAACTGATCCTTAGATAGTACCAGCTGAATCTAATCTTGACACTTTTGGTGATCGCATGCTACTCAGTCCCATTGGGTTGATTTTTCCATAGATTACGACACGTCCTCTGATTCTTTCTCTCATAGATTTCCTACTAATGAGAAAATCATGGAGATCATGATGCCAGATAATATTTTGTGCTACAATTATCATCATCATTCCTCCTCGATAGATTCCTACGAGGATAATCTTTGTCAACTGTACTGACCCAATATCATTGAGTTGTCTACGAATTCCATATCTATCAATAGTGTCGATTATGAGAATAACTTGTTGAACATTGAAGATGCTACCATTCTCTACATTTCTATCAAATATGACACTGTTGAGAATCCACATATCAATGTGTCTTTCTCTCTCGATGAGATCAATACTTATAAAGCCCTATTCCAGGAGTTTACAGACGTTTTCACCTAGTCTAATGAAGAAATGTTAGGTATCAATCTCAACATCATTGTGCATGAAATTAAGATGTATCCTGATGATAAACCAGTTCGAGAACACCTTCATCCAGTCCATCCCAAGAAGGTTGCCAGTATTAAAGATGGAGTTGAAAAATTCTACGAATTGGTTTCATCTATCCAGTCCCTTTAACTTATTGGGTGTCTAACATTATTCCTATCATGAATAAACATGGAATAATTCGTGTGTGTGTCAATTATTGGGAAATCAATCGTGATTTTCCGAAAGACAATTGTCCCACCCCATTCATCAACCATATTGTTTATGATTCTACAAGTTATGAGATATTTTCATTTGTGGATGGTTTCTCTGGGTATAGTCAAATCAACATTCCCTCACGAACAAACATAAAACTGCATTCATTTTCCTTGGGCTGCATTTTCATATTGGAAGCTCTCTTTAGATTGATGAATTTTGGGGTTACCTTTCAAAGTAGAATTAATTAAGCCTTCTACGACATCAAACATATTGTCCAACCATATTTGGATGATTTTCTTGCTAATTTGAAACATCAAGTTGATCACCCAATGCATCTTCAGGCCATATTTTTACCATGTAAACATTATAATATTCGTCTTAATCCTCATATGTGCATGTTTTGTGTATGTTTCAATCGAATTATCAGTTTCGTAGTATCAAAAAATGGAATTCATATTGACCAATTGAAATTATAAGTGATCATTGATCTGCCTACTCCTTCTTCCCTTCTTCAACTTCAACGACTCCAAGGGAAGGCTAAATTTCTTCGGAGGCTCATTCCAAACTATTCCAAACTAACCAAAGGAATTACTTTCTTTTTAAAGAAAGGGGTTCCCTTCCATTGTGATGTCGCTTCTCAAAATGTGTTTGATGCCTTGAAAGATGTTCTAATTCAGGCATCCTTGTTATATCCCCCATATTACCAATGTGATTATTTCTTGTACCTCAACGCTGCAGTTACTACCATTTCTATGGTATTGGTTTAGGAGGACGGTGTAAGAAATAAATATCTTATTTATTACTTGTGTTAGAATCTCTATGATATTGAAGTCAAGTATACTCATGTTCAAAAGTTAGTTTTGGCAGCTGCCCAAGTTGTCAAAATATTTCACCACTATAGACTGCTCCACAAAAATATGGTTTTTTTTCAATTGCAACCCCATGACATACATATTATCACTACAGTTGTTGGGGGGAAGTAATCCTAGTGGATTATCATCCTACATGAATTTGATTTGGAATTCATGAAATCTGGGTTGAAGAAATCCTTAGTTTTTTCTGAGCTAATTTGTGACCTTCCCACTACTGAAACTAAGACAACATCTGGTGATTCTATTTTTGATGAGTCGATGTTCCTGATATAATCATATTACCCATGGTATGGAGACATTATCGTATATCTCCAAACCCATACATTCTAGTTCGATACGTCTTTCTCTGACCAATGATGTATCCAATATTAAGCCAAAAATTACATTATAATTGGTGACACCCTTTATCGTTGTGGTATTGATACAATATTTTTAAGGTTTTTCACTCATGAGGAGGCTAAGAAAATATTAAATGAATTTTATTCTGGGTCATGTGGTTGTCATATGTCTGGTTATACCACCATGTAGAAGATCATGCGTGTTGGTTAATTTTGGCCTACCGCGTTTCACTATTGCATCCATGCTATCAAAAAGTGTCATGCATGCCCAATATATGATCTTAAGGCCCATGCTCCACCCACTCCTTTGCATCTTGTTATCGTTGTTGGACCATTTCTGAAATGGGGCATTAATTTCATGACATGTAACCCTCATTTGCCCAGGAGGCATGGTTATATCATTGTAGTAGTTGACTATTTTACTACGTGGGTCGAGGATGCACCTACATACAATAATACTGGTGAAAAAAATGCTCTCTTTTTCTTCAACCATGTCATTGCGTAATTTAATTCTCTACATGTAGTACTTAGAGACCATGGAGAACATTTTCACAATCACATGATATCCAAATTAACTACTAATTTCAGACTCTCCCATGAGAGTTGCACTCCCTACTACCCTCAAGAAATTGGGAAAGTTGAGGAAATCAATAAAGTTCTCAAAATTATCCTTCAACGCATGATAGGGTTCGACAAATGGGTTTGGAATCTTATCCTTTATGTGGCCTTGTGGCATATCAAATCTCTGTTAAGACTGCTACTAGGGTCACACTATTACAATTAGTTTATGGTCTAAGAGAAATCCTTCCAATTGAATGTGAAATTCCGTCTCTCAAACATGTTGTCAAACTCCTCCCTGTCACTTCCACGAAAGAGCATCGTCTCTTACATTCAACACACTTATATGAAACCCAACATGCTGCCATGATTTCTAGTGAAGCCCATAAGAAATGTATCAAGGCATCGTATAAAAAGAGTGTCAAGGATTGTGTCTTCTTGAAAGGAGACCTTTTCTTTTTATACGATCAAGATTATGATTAACTAGGATCGGGGATGTTCGAGCTAGTGTGGCTAGCTCCATACATTGTCAAATGTGTTCTTGCTAAAGGGGCCTCAGCTTGTTGATTTCAATGGAGTTCCCTTAGCACAACCTACAAATGGAATGTACCTCAAAAATATTATGCTTGAGTTTTTTGCGTAGCACACTATGTACATGTTGTATATAGGTGTGTTGAGTGTGTTCCCTTCAAAGTTTGCTACAATTTACATTAATTATGTTTACATTTAGTTTTCATATCTTAGCATCCCTCGAACCATATTTTGGTTATGTTGATGGTGCTGGTCATAGTACCCAGAACCTTTCTTCCACAACATGGGCTATATATGCTAAAAATGGTGAGTTAGTGAGTTAACAAGGTATTTGTATCACTTTCTCTACCAATAACATCGTTGAGTATAGAACACTGATCAAATTATTGTATGATGCTATTTTCCATGATATCCACCATATAGTTATAAGACTCAACTCAAAACCTATAATACTACAGTTGACTAATGTCTATTAGTTAGGAGCCCAACTATGCTTTGCATGTTCTTGAGGGTTCACCTTCTAGAAATATATTTTTATTTCATCCAATATCAACACATTTCTCGAAATATAAACACATTGACAAATGCATTAGTTAATCATGTTTTAGATAGACATTTATGACACATACAAACTAAATTTAATACACATCACATACATTGAAAGAGATAATAGGAGCATAAGAAAAACTCAAGATAATTGTATACACATATATGTGAAAGTTTGATTTTATAAAATTTGTTGTTGAGACACATTTGGCCACATGGCCTAAAATATACATGACGTCAAAATTTGGCTATAAAACTCCTAGTGTACTAATCATTGTGCTCATAGTAGTAGATCACTGTGTGATTCATCTTGCATAGTAACTAGCTGATATAACCAAGTACACAAATAGTATGTCCTTGCAGTATCATAGAAACCTCGTCAACCCTAGTTTCAGCTATGCCATGGGTCAAACCCTCTAAATGATGCTCAACCTCTACAAGGGTCTTAGCCACATTGAGATCTCGTAGTACCTCTCATCCTGCTGTAACTTGTACTACTGCCAGTGTTATCTATGGATCTCCTACATGATGAAGAAATAAAGAACTCATAGGTTGAACAGGTTCAATATCTGCATGTGTAAAAATCAATATCTTTTTCTCGGATACATCAAAAATCACAAGAAAATTGTAAAACATAAAATCCAAAAATGATCAAAATGTTTCTTGTTTTATCTATGGCACCCCATTGCTCACCATCAGGAAGCATGAGCTTGAGGTCTCTACAAAAATCCATCCCTTCATATGGATAGTCCTTTTTGCATGTGCAACCATCTGAAGAAGGATATGTGAAACTCATCGATAACAAACTTGTATTTCTAGACATGAGATCCACCCACCTCCTCATCTGTGAAACTCTTGGATCTATGGGCTTGAGCAGAATATGATGTGGCCTAAGAAATGGAATCCTCTTGAAGGAAAGATAAATTATGTTCGAACCATAGCCAAAGTTATTTAACTGTCCATATTTTTCCTTGGTCAGTTTCTCATTCATGTTTACCATTACTCTCTCACTCCAGTTGAATACTATAGGATCAAAACACTCTAGAGAATACTACATATGATACTTATTGGCCATGTGTAGAGTTGCACTACCAACCAATCTGGAAATGATAAAAATGGTCATTCTTAGAGGAAAGCAAACCACATAATTGATTTTAATTTTCCCATATTTAGTTGGTTGGGATCTCAGTTTACAGTGTGCACTGACGTAATCCTTGACTATCTTTCGACTACTCCTAGAACCAAATGAATAGATGGGGGCACCTCGCCTTCATAGACCTATCAATAAATATATATCTTCCACATGTATTTCAAGAATATGTTCACCAAATCTCAATTCCTATTCATGAACATCCCATGCATGGACAAGATACCTCAACAATTCCATCTGTTGCCTCGCAACAGGAAGCTAGAAGAATTTCAAGAGTCCACAATTTCTCAAAACCTAGATAGTGGTAGGATCATTAGTAGTAGCTAAATGTTGTTCCTTATGTTCTCTTTCCCTCCATATTAAAGCCATTTTTTTCCAATAAGCACATGAAACATCACAAAAAGGATAATTAGGATAAGGTTCATGAAAAGAAACTAGAGAAATTTTGAGGTAAATAGATTAAACAAGTTTGTATATTGCACTTAGTGCATCCCCCTAAGCGGATAACGAATGTTTCAACACTCCTTTCGACATGTTGGGGCTGTGTTGGACTTGGGGAAATAAATTAGATCCATAGGTCCCTAAAAACTTAAAAAAATTGCATGAAATTAAAAAATGGATGCATGAAAATAAAGAGGAAGGTTGTAGCTCCTACATAGAAGTCATGACGTGAGAAATCATCCACTCGATTGGTTGCAATCAACTGCATAAGATTCAGTGAAAAATCACTTAGAACTCACTCTCCATGAGGTAAAATATGAAATGGTAAAAATGAATTACCTTTTTCCTATTTTATGGTCACTCATCATTATTAATATTTTAACATTTTGGCCTAAATGTGATTCAATTTTATCATGAAAAGAGTATTTTTAATATTTTGGTGCTTTTCTGAGTAGGATTACAGTTAGCTAATGAATTTGATGATGTCTAAATTGAAACATATCATTTTTACTACAAGATATACTTTTTCACTTTTTTGGGATTTGTAAGCCTATGAAAAGAAAACCCCTAAAGCCCTATTTCAGCTCTTTTCAGACTCCTGAAATATGAAAATATTGTCGAGCACTTCAATTTTAAAACTTGTTAAAGTAAACAAAAATATGTCTATGTAGTATAAGTTTAACCCTTTTCTAGACTAAGCTATTATCTATGAAAAATTAATACCTTAGTCGAACATGGCTAAGAGGTTCTCTTGAGTATTTTTTTCGGTTTTTTCAGAATTAAGAGACTAGTTACGAAAATGAACCTTTGGAGTTTTTTTTTGACATATTTTTCGAACTCTATAAACATGAAATAGGAGTGGAGTTACCCCTTTTATCAACCCATAAACACATAAAATAGTGATTGAATCATCGAACATTACAGGACCGAACCACTCCTTCTTATGGTTCATTAAACATAATCAGAAGGACTTATCGAAAGGATGAACTTATAGATCAAGCATATGTTATCCTCCCCAAGCTTGTTAAAACAATAGAGAGGCACTGACTAGAAATGGTTGGGGAAATGTGGAAAATGGGATACTCCTCCTATTAATGGTATTGAGTTCCTCTTGAACATGACACTTTTCCACTTCATCTTTGTGCCTATTGGGTTTGAAAATATGCTTGACTTTTGGTTCATCCTACCATTTCAAAGCCTATATTTTCGGTTTTGGGTCAACGCTGCCAACACCATTTAGTGTCGTCGATGTGTTCAAGAGAGTTCAATAAATTGATATCTACTATGATATTCTTAAGACTTCATTTCATGTCTTCCATTCTGGAACTAGTTCCACATCAACATTATTCTATCTCAAATCATGACACTCATTTCATTTCATTCATAAGGGATACATCAAGGTTGTTCTATGATTGGTCACTTCCTATAGAAATAATCTTATTATCTAGAAGGCTAACTTAGAGAATATTCTTCCAGTACCTTGGGAATTATATACATCAATGACAAGTTACCTCACTCTCGATGACATGTTTTCATCATTGGACTTCAACTGAAAGATTCAGTGTCGTGTTTGACTTCAACTCATTCATTCACACCATGTGGATTGTACTGTTGTACCTTGAGAACCATTAACATCATCAATGGTTTCTCTCACATCTGTTAACGTCTTACTTCATTAGCTGGTAATCAGATGGTTTCTACCATTTTTGAATTCAACTCATTTATTGACATGGTTAGACTTGTAGATTGCATGATCGAGTGAATGAGATAGAATATGAAAAATCTAATTCAATCTATCTAGGCTGCACTTTCAGGATTAATGTAAGATTACAAAACATGATGGCTATGATTAGAAATTCATCTACTAATGGATCCACCCTTTGTCATCAATGGACGTGACTTTTTGATCATTATACATGTAATTTTAGCTTATGTGTTGAGCATGGGTATGCCTCCCTCAGTGAAGATGTCATGATGTAAATGTATTGTAATAGATTATGATCTTGACTAGTTTTTCTTGATATGAACTTGTCACAAGGTAAATCACTTCAGTCATCAGCCATTGTTTCTAACTTTGCGCTTTAGGGCAAAATATGTTATAGGCCATTATGTTTCATTTAGTTAATAGGCCTGCAACTCTGATCAATCAATATCCGTGAACACCTTATCATCATCCCTACACAAAGCACTAAACATGGCTCTCCAAAATATTCAAGTCTCTAGTTATGACTGCTTCATATCAGTTCTTTTAAGGGCCAACATACCTTGGCCCTTTAGGGTACTACGTTCAGCAACATGTTGCTCGATTCTATACTAGTGCTGGTTAACAACAAGTTGTCCCTTGTTGGAGGTGCAATGATTCTAGATATTCATGAAAATTTAAAATAATATCTAAGCTTCCTCTTCCAAATGATTTCAGGAGTTGTTTCTACCATTTACCTTAGATAAGAACTCTGAATCTTATCTGACCCTACCTAAGACATTTCACTTCTTATTCCTTGAGCTCATCCTCCCATCAAGGGTGGATCTCAAGGCTATATTAGTAAATGGATAAGAATTCCTAAACTACCACCCTCTCCAATAAATTTAAATCCATCTACAAAATCAGGGTTGGCTTTTGGAGACTGATCATACCCTCATGTTGATGCCTAAGAGAGTCATCATGTTCATGCATTAGGGTGACATTAATGTGTTCTTTGTGACAAGGAAGGAAAATTAAACTTGTGGAGATCCCTACATGATCAACTACTATCGTGGTTGTAAACTTTCTCATATTCATATTAATACAAAGAGTATACCATTTTCCTATATGCTTTTATGTTATGTTTATATTCATATATTTCAATGCTTTACTAATCCATTGAGTAGAATAATTGGATAATGCTACAGAGATGTTTTAGGTATTTGGCTTGTTATGATTGTATGTGAAAGTCATAATTATAGAAATCAAAGTTCCGATTGGAGCTTACAATTCGAGAGGAGAGTAAATATTGTGATGAATTCTAAGTGAGCCTCTTTCCATTCTTCAATTTCTCTAAGGGAAACTTTATATTCTTTTATTTCTATTGTTCTAGACCAGTCCAATAGGTCTAGAGAAGATACTTATGTACATAGTAATAAATTTTGTATAACATAGAGTTATCAATACATGATGATTTATATTTATTTTCAACTAAAAATAAATAAAATACATGCAAACTGATTAATAAACCAATAAGTGTATAAATCGAGACTAAATATAAAATTTTGTTTCTAAATCCATTATTTTATTCTAATTTTCCTATTTGAGAAGGATTGTGACCTTGAACCCTTATTATCATAGATATTATACATAATTGGAAATACCTAGTTTTAAGTGTAAAAATGTCTTCATTGAAAAAATGTGTTTAAAAATGTTTGTGCATGTTACCAATTATACTATAAATTTCCAACAAGATGAACACAAACATAATATAATTAGTTAAATAAAGAAAAACATAACATACAAAAATAGTATAAATGATGAAATAACATAAGTACATATCACTCTCCATTTTCATTGCTCTAATTATCTTCCTCGCTTGGCATGATAAAATTGTTGTTCTCCAAAATATGTTTTGATCTAGGGTTGTATCTTAATACGAAACACCAATACCTATGCAACACATACTGGTAAAAACAAAACCTGGTTCTTGTGTTTTGGGAAAACATAAGGCTTCGTAGTTTCATACCAGATATTTCTAGAGTTGATAGATATCATCCCACTATTGAAATCTTCCTTTTAATTATTTCGATCAAAGGTGTCCCACCACTTTCACCTAAAAATAAAACATTGGAACAAAGATAAATCAACTTTAATGATCTCTTATATATTTCCAATGTAACCTAATGTCCATCACATTAGATTTTTATTGTAGTAGATAGAATGACCTGATTGGTTGAACTTGACTTCACTCCATATTCTTGTGTCGTGCATCCATCATTAGAAGCCTCTATGCAAAATGATGTCCATAATTCCCATGTAGATGAGAACAAATGCACCTATAAAAAAATGAAAAAATCACAACATCATGTGTCTAATAATCTGAACATAATTAAAAATATAAAAATAGACAGATGTTCTAGTTCAAAGTCATGGTATGAAGTTATAACGTTACATAGAGAGATTATAATTACCGAGTTGTTGCACCCAGTCCATATGTTTAGTGTATCCTCTTTAGCTGGTGGGTAGCGACCAGATGCACCATATTTCTCTCTGACTCGATCAACAACCCAACTGTTAGGGCATGTCATTGGCATATTTTATTTTCAATGATGAGGATAAGGTGCACTTCTACCATTCAACCATTTGAATTCTTTCCTATCATTATCCAATTTTCTCCTGTTATGTTCATATGATGTGACGTTCGATTGTGTTTCTTCCATATTGTAAAGATTGAATTTGTTGATGAATTCAATTTAAGAATTCGTTAACGAAATAAAACCAATATATATATATATATATATATATATATATATATATATATATATATATATATATATATATATATATTATATATATATATTATATATATATATATATATATATATATATACATGCATTAATATGAAGTTGAATGTTAATAATTATTGTGTAGTAATTTGACAAGTGATAAGCCTACACTTACTCTTTATCATGCACCTCTTTCCATTTGTTTTGAGAAGCTCTCCCTCTATTTTTTCTTCATCCATTTTGTCTTCCCAAATCGTTTCATGCAGTGTGTTATCGATCTTCTTGAGTACTCACTGGTGTAATAGAAATAACCCTCTTCCATAGAACCCTCCTATTTTTCCCTTTGTTAAACAAAACCTTTCAAATTCTTCATGTACCTCTCTAAGAAGAACATTTAATGAAAATAAACCACCCTAGCTAATTTAACCTCATCTACTAGGTGAATTAGAAGATGAACTTGCAAGTCCATGAAAATTGTCGGCAGTTCCTTCTCAAACATAAAAATAATCTTAGATATCTCTTGACACCATCATGGAATTCTATCCATATTAGTCTCCTTTGACATGATCCAATATACATATTCATATTATTTAGATATGGCATGTCGTAAGTCTTGGGATAGGTAATGGTTCACAAACCTACACACAAGAAGTGGGTAATGACATTGCATAGTAAATAATACAATTAAAAAAATTATTTATAAAATATCCCATTACATAAAAATAAAATAAAAATTAAATCATGTTTTTGACATACTTACTCTTAGAAGGTTCAAATTGTCATGCAATTTAAACCCCAACAAACAATACTCCATAGTGAAGCATTGTCGTAGGGAAGACTCATATAAAGAAGGAACCTAGACACTCATTATAACTTTCTGTGCCAAATAAAGATCATCTTTCTTTAAAGTCCATGGGGCATCACCTTCTTTGAAAGACCAAGAGGGACCAACATCTCCTCTAGTTTCTTGTCATGGCCAATGCTTCCTTTTAATTTTTGTAGAAATAAGATCTCTCCAAATAGTTAATGTGCCACTTTATTTTGATGATATGTGCCTCCATAAAGAATATGATTTTTTTTTAAATATATGAATGGGATCTATTCAATGGGAAATCTTAATATGCCCCCAATATGAGAGCTCATAAAAGACAAATTTCCTTTTCATCCCAAAGGGAAATTTCTCATCATAGGTGTCCAAGAATTTTGGATCATCGAACATAGGCTCCCCATTTGAATCCAAAATTTATGCGAACCCCTTCTCCTTCTCTCTCTCATATGCTTTAAGCCATTGAAGTGATGCAATTATTGTATGCCTTTGGGTTCTCTCTAGTTTACCATTGAAAGTGGATGTTTCTCTTCTGTAAGGATGTGCTTTTGGGAAGAATAACATGGAGTAGTCATACATTGGATTTCATAGATGATCAAACCATCTAGCCCTTATATAAGGTCAGCAACCTTTGCATCCATGATAGACTTTTTTTAGAAAATTTGCAAAATTATTGTATACAAGTCGACATGTTAGTGACCGTGAAGATCAAAACGATTGCAGGGAATTATATTAATATGCGAAAAAATATTGTTACATATATAAACAAATCAATAAAAATGTAATTTACTAGAGAAAACTCTAAAGCCTAGATAATCATGTAGAGTGTAAGAACATATGCCATACAACATAGAACTCATCTCTATTGTGATGGGTCTTGATACACCATACACATGTATCCCTTCCCATAATGCCCTTAATTCTTTTACCAATGGTTGTAAGTAGACATCCATATTATTCACTTGTCATCTACCAATGAATATGAGAGCCAACATAAGATGTTCATTCATCACAGACAACCATGGGGGGATATTTTTATTCATCACTACTACAGACCAAACATAATAGTTGGTGTTTTTGAGGTAATATGAGTTGACACCATCCATGGCTATGCTAAGTCGTAGACTTTGTACTTCATCCCTGAATTGTTCAGGCTGTGTGTCTTCTATATGCTTCATGGCTACCAAATATGTTAAGATTCACATAACCCTTGACTCGCTTCTATGTGAGGCATGCCATCACTGCAACATAGCTAATTATTTGCAATGAAAGACCCTTTGAATCCTTGGGATTATAGGCATGTTCTTGGATATCTTATGAGGAGGACCATGTGATTTACCCAATTTTTTTGAATTATGGTACCCGTCACACCCACATTTTAGACATATCCCTTTGTTTTCATATTTTCCTCTATATAAAATACAATAATTTAGACATGCATGATATGATATGTACTCAACAACCAAAATTTTTAGCAACTGCTTTACATCTTCATAGCTACCCAACAAGATGTTATCACTTAGAAGGATATTATATTTGAATAGCCTACAGTTCACAAGGAATATAATTGTATAATGTCAATATTTAACATTCATAAAATTAACCATTTTTAATGTTGTTTGTGTGACAATATTTCTTAAAATAGAGTGGATTTGATCAATCATGCAGGTGAATTACCTCTATATTACCGAGAAACATGCATTTGACATGTGAAAATTGCCTTCAAGTTGTACAACAACATCGTTAGGCCTAGGTGAGTAGACTTTAACTTGCCACCAAGTCTAAAGAGAGGGGTAGTTGAAGCATATTTTAGGCTTTCGAATAAGGTATCATTGATATGAGCATCATCCCATAGATCATCATTCTACAATGCATATAACAAAATTGCCACCATAGTAGTCATATCCTATAAGTAATGATCCATACCATAATCTACTTGATTGCCTCAATTTCCAACTTGTGATGAAGAGCTAATATTGATTTAGTCATTGCTAATTGGTGAATCTGGACGTAGTGGGAATAGAGTAGGTGGTTGATTCAACCATTCTTTGAATTCTTCATCTCTGAGTATTAATCTTAATGCAACCTTATTTTGCGTTGACATTGTAGTGGGATGCACCAAAATATGGTAGTTGGGTCACTCATCATCACTAGAATCCTAATTTCGAAAAATATTGAGTGACATTAATACAATATCAATGATATTAGTAAGAAAGTTAATGAAATTGGTTTGTTAAAATTACATTATATGAAATAATTACTACCATTGTTGATCCATGATTGCGGGTGGAAGATGACATGTTCCAATTGGTAGGGTGGAAAGGTTTTCCATTTTCATGTACCAAGTGCTTACGATATGTGACTCTTAATAAGAGCTTCTGATGTGAAATCGAGGAATATTTTCTACATGTGATGATCCTACAAATCTTGATACATTTTTATTCAAATTAACATGGATTGAAAAAAAAATCATTTAGATAATCAAAATATAAATAAAATTTGAACTTACAGGAGATGGAAAGGGAGAACTCCATGAAGGACTTTGATCAACAATATGGAAGGAGATGAAATTTGAAGAAATGGCCATTTGATATTATTGAGCTTTCTTCATCGCATTTGAGAAAAATTAGAAGTAAAATTTTGTGTGCATATCTAAAATTAATCTTCAGAACTATAATAACACATCTGAATTTCAATATAGTTTTTGAACCATTTTTCAAGAATAAGACAACTTTAAGTGGAAAATGTATACTATGAACTACTATAATTTATGTGGATGTGTCCTATAGGATAATTTGAGATTAATATGCCAATTTATGTGCAAATAAAATTTCATTTAGCTTTTAAACTCGACCAATGTTATTATCATAACAAAACACACTATTGCATTTAAATAATACTAGGACTAGGGAATTTAAATAAAACCCACATCAATTTCTGGCATTCTAATTTTCTTTTTTATCATATTGGTACTCTTGTACAAAGACACATCGATGTGTTTCAAAAGACAAAGAGCATTGATATACCCATATTTCCAGATTTTAGGAAATAAAAATGAATTCAACCATCTCAGTGCTCTTGTAAAATTTACAACACCGATGATTTTAAATACAAAATGTACCATTTCATTATAAAAATGAATTGTATCATTCCAAGATTTCAAAAAATAAAAAAAATAATTGTATCATGTCGGTGGGTTGGAAAAATTTGGCGCCTCGATAATGTGGGTGTGATTTTCTTATAAATACACTAGTGTGCTTGACTATCAAACACACCAATGTTTGGATAAATTGAAAAGAAAGGCATTTTTTTCCTTTAAAAAAACAAAATGAATGAAAAATGGTTTTTTGAAACCTAATTTCATAAAGTCTTTTAAATAGTTAAAAATATATTCTCTATTTTCATTACTTTTTTCCAAAAATTTTCAAGTCAGTGATTTATAGGAGAGACATGCCAAAAGAACTATGTAGGACAAGAATATTTTGGAGCAGGAGAAATATTCAAAATATCAGAAGGTAAAAGGTATTGTGATTCACTGGAAACCATGCATAGCAAAAAATTTAAATTTTATTGTTTATTTTATTAATACGAAATTTTGCAATTACATTTATGGTTTACTTAAAAGATAGATCATTTGCAAGAGAGACATTTTTTGAACACCATGGAGGATAGAAATATTTTGGAACCACAAAAAGACTAGAATTTGAAAGGTATGGTGAATTAGATTAGAATTTGAAAGGTATGGTGAATCACTCAAAAGCCTAGATAATTTTTTTTTTTTTTATTTTTTTTTAGTTTTAGAGTTAAGTTTTTTTTACGATTTCTGTTAGATTTATTCACAATTTAGAAAAAAAAAATTAAAAATCTTGTCTAATAAAAATTACTATTGATTTTACTAGTAATTTTTTTACGATCTCTGTTCCTATTTAAATTTATAAATTAAGAAAATAAAATAAAATTCAATAGGTACCATAGACCCCCACTTCTTCCTGCAAAATTTCACCTTAGGGTTTAACTTCCTCTACCACTTCACAATTATAGTTTTCCATTTTAGGAATTTTAGATTTAATGGGTTTGTATATTTACTATATATAGGACATTCCACATGTAAAGTAGGGGAATCACTTATTCCATTAGATCCAAACCTTGTTAGCCTTGTCCATTTTAAAAAATGGATATATGTTTGACGATGCACCTTGTATGATATAACACACCAAGGCGCCTTTTTTAATACAACACATTGGTATATTATAACACTATGAATTTTCTCCATGTGTACATTGTTCCTTACAGTGTATTTTAACACACCAACATGCCTCTTCCAAATACCACCATTAAATCATTGCGGTGCATACACCCTTACAAATCGTATAGCCATAATTTAAAATTATTTAAAAAAAATTACTTTTCCATGACAGTATTGAACAATTAAACTCCCTATGCGTTTAATGTGATAAGCAAACTGATGTGTTTACTCTAAAAAAAAACTAGCTACCAAAGCCCTTTTCGATGAAAGTTATTTAATTTATTTATAAAATAGATTCAAAGGCTTGTGTATTGAATGGTAGAGCTTGTATAATGATAAAAAAATTATGAGAAAGTGTTAATTAACAAAAAAAATTGATCGACACAATCATAACACATAAAAAAAAAAGATAGAAAAGTCAACTTCTTTGTAAATTCTTTACAAAATTAATATGTTTGAATTATATGTAAGTTTAGATAATATGTATTTGTTGGTGTGTGTCATTTAGAGCCACAAAATGAATCAGGTTGATGATATTATTTCTAATCTAAGTGCAGAAGAGCGTAAAATCCTTATAGGAAAATTGGAGAAGGGTGAATTAGATGAATGAAAAAATATTATTCAATATGAGTTTTTTTTTCATTAATAATATACTAAATAATATCAGATAACATGTTTGAAACAATATATTAATTCATATATTTTTAATTTTCTACAAGAAGCAACAATAAAGGAAAAGAACAATGTCATTCTAAGAAAAGAAAAATTATAGAACATGTAAATGATGATGAATTGGTGCTTAGCTCATCTAGAGTGGTGATGGAGGTTAATTAAAGGGAGATTTTTTTTTTAGAAAACTATGAGGGATCTAGTGGAATGAACATATAGATATAATTTCCACTCACAATTCAAAAATCAATCCAATTATTCGAAGAACCAAATTATATCTAAACTGCAATAAGTGTTTCCAGAGAAATGTTCAATGAGTCATGTCATACTTGCAATTGAAAAAACATACAACAACAAAAAATAATCATTCAAAAGGTAATATTCCTAATTAAATGATTTTCTAGAATTATATGTATATATTACTATAAACCTTTCATTTACTAATATAAAACGTTATATTTATTTCTCATATATGAATATAAAAATTGTTTACTAATTTATTTAGGAAGATTATGGAAATCTCAAATGATCAGTGAACAGATATGAGAAACATGTGAGTAGGAATGTTGAAAAACATGTACAAGGATATGGTTAAAGAAATGGACATATTGTGTCATAGGAAGACCCATATCAACAACAATGTGTTTCAAATGTATGTAATGATTATTGAATTTGTACATATAAAAAAATAATTTAGGGTTAAATATTAATTTTGAAGTCTTTTCTTTCA
Source organism: Pinus taeda (assembly GCA_000404065.3). Classification (NCBI taxonomy): domain Eukaryota; kingdom Viridiplantae; phylum Streptophyta; class Pinopsida; order Pinales; family Pinaceae; genus Pinus; species Pinus taeda. Next base: position 28,468 of record APFE031022067.1, read on the forward strand.
TAGAGAAAATAGAATGGAACTCATTAAGCACATAAAATAGGATGACAAGGAAGAAAAGGGTTGATTTCAAAGTGTGTTGGTAATTGTTAATATTTCATTTTAACAACTCAAGGTTCCATTTTTGTATATTTTAAGGTGTTTTACAACAACAATCCTTGAATTTCTTCAAATATGCGATAACATACAAAGAAAATCCATCAGAAAAATTGAATGGCATTATGTTAAATAAGGGTTGTGAGTATATGTTGTCATATCAAAAATTAATTGTGGAATTTATGTCTATGTTGTTTTACTTATCTGAGTTTATAGTTAATAGAACAAAAAAATCCTTTATATTAAACCTATGATTTATAATGGGGTTTAAAATATGTAGGAAACAAACTGTGGAACTACGTAAGCAAAGGACGTGTTGCAACAAGGCATGAGACTTGGTTTTGAAACTGTGTGCACAGTTTATGAGTCATTTATTTCTATGGTACATAACTATTTGATTTACTTTGATGTGCATTATTTATTCAAATTTTCATTATTTTCACCAGTGTAGATACACTCATTACACTTTGTTTCTATTTTTGCAAATGAAATGTGATCAACAAGACGAAAACAATGGATCCAACAAACAAAACATTCTTCCAAATAACCATTTCATGGAAGTAGCTCGATCACTGACATCAGTTCCAACGAAGAATGACGATCTATTTGGATATCAATGCAACCTATTGTAATTTTTTAAATAATTGTTTGTGAAAATCAAACATTTTGTTTAATAATGGACATAGTGTCCAATTTGAAAGATAAGCAGTTACCAATAACAATCCCATTTTGTATGACAAAGAGCCTCTTATTGATATATAATAAAATATATTTTAATTTATTCTATTGTGTTATCTAATGTTGTTGTAAAATGTTACAACACTGATTAAATATATGGATGATTAAATATTATAATGAAGAGATGTGAAAAATGATAATTAACTAATTAATCCAAACATTATATACAGATGCAGTAATGAAATTTTAATTTATATGAATAGTATTATAATATATATGTTGACTTTTCGATGAATATCGGATTTAAAAAATTACAATAATTGCACTCTCACAGGTCAATGTTTCCAGAAAAGAGGAAATTTCATAAAAAAAAACTAACGTGCCCATAACATAAAAATGCACTGGTGTGTCATGTTATATAAAATCATCATGACAACATCTTTTTGCATGATTGGTGCCTTTTAGAAAATGACAACACCATGGTGTTTATTTCTTCAATCATCGATGTTTTTCGCAATTAATGCCATGATGCATTGTAATTCTTAACGGACTAATGATTTCATATAACTAACGCCCTAGTACTACAAGATATTATTTCCAGCCCTGGTGCATTATGAAAACTAAAAACACCAATATTTTTGTATAAATAACACATTGATGAATTTATATAAACAATATGCATCAGTGCTACAAGTTTAAACAAAAGCACTGACATTGCAATTATTTTTTATGTGCCTTGATGTCGTTCTTTACAAGAGCACCCCATGTGTTTTTTTTTTTATATTGGCACGAGTGGGGTATATATTATGCACCACTGTTCTTTTCATACAACACATCGGTGTTTTACTTGTGTATGTATCGTGATGCATTTATATATGTAGCGTACCAGCACTACTTATTCCATGAAGTGATCTATAATAAAAATCATCTGCTAACACCTCTGATCACCCATATTTTTTCATTTGTGATGAAGTTTAATTATAATATCCACTAAAACATCTATTATCACAAAGAAATATTTAAATAAATGTTTTTTTGAAAAAAATTGCCAATTTTATAACACTAAAAACCTCAATTATAACCTCTGCTAGAAGGTATTTCCCTTATAGTGTGTTCATTAGTAATAACAAAGATAATTATTCATTCCCTACCTTCATGTGTATTGAAATCAACTATATTGTCGAATTTTGATGCCTTTGATACTTTTAGTTTATGCAATTCAACTATTAGCATTCGTTGTCAAATCAACCCAGAGTAACATGTAATATGTGGGCCATTCAAATTCTTCACAACTTGTATAGATTTGAGATATGGATATGCCCTTCGATTCTCTATGTTTTGATATTCAAAAATTATGTTTTTCATTCTTATAATTATTTGGTAGCATGCAACTTTGAGTTTCTTTATTCAAGTATCATTTGGAAGAAACTGCTCTCTTTTCTCTGTATCAAAAAGTAAATTAAGTCTTTGGTTGAAATAAAATAAGACATTGTTCATGAAATACATGTCTCCTTCGATATCACATTCAATTCACTCGACAAATGACTTAGATCTTTCTGCCATGTGATTCAGATCAAGATATGCTTACCATGCATGTTCAATGATTCGTAATCATTGCCATATATTGCTAATAATATATGTTTTCACTATATTAATAAAATCAATATATTTAACAAATATATACGATGTGCCATGAACAATAACCATGGGAACTATTTTTCATATTAGTAGTGAAGTCATCAACAAACGATCACGATCATCTAGTTCCTTTATTCCTATTTAGAAGTTCAAATTTTCTACTTATGATTGATAAAGAGACTATGTAAACATGTTACTGATAACTTGATGTCAGTCCATGAGCGATGTGATTGAAGATCTAAAAAAATAAACTTGCATTTATGTTTGGTCTAAAATTTTTTTCTATCAAGCTTTACCTTCTCAATATTCATTTGTTTACTAATACTTTTATACTTTCCATTTCACAATATGAAAAACCCATCATAAAAAATAATAGATTCATTGGAAATTTGTGCTATTGTCTCTTGATTTTTATAAAAGCAAGCACTAATCCAATCTGGTAGTTTAACGTTGTCAAATTCTTGGTTTATAGTTTCATCAACATTTATTGTTCTCATAGGACTTCTGAAATTGGATGATTTAGTAGCATACACTTCTTTTAAAATAAAACTTCAATAAATATATTTGTGCTTCACATTATCTAATAGATTATCGTAAGTTAATTCCATATTTACAATATCTTTTTTCAAGTTCTCACTTGACGATGAACTCACTAAATATCATTTATCTAGTATACTGATTTTTCTATAGAAATACTAATTCATGATTCGTGGATCATTTGTTCAACATCTATGATTAGCCCTTGATTTCCATGGGTATTGTTTGAACAACATACTGATGCAGGAGCATTTAGATCAATAATATCATTATATCTTAGTAGACATAGTCAGTCTTCTGTTTCCAAGGAATTTGGTTTCCTAAGTGTTGAATTAATGTAATTATTAAATTTTTTGAGTGATTTTAATGAGATAAGATAGAATAGGGGTTTAATTAAGAATAGTGAGGCATATTTGTAAATATTCTCAAATGTAGGAGAACATGAGAGATTTAAGATAGTTGAGAGATTAAGGGATTTGAGAATTAATTGTAAA
>APFE031022067.1:31927-96119 GCA_000404065.3 Pinus taeda
GTATTGAGTAATTGAGATACAAATTGTGTATGATCTTGAGTATTATGTGTAACAGAGGTTGCAAGTGGATTCGGGTAGAATACAAAGAAGAAGAATGATATGGAGGATCGTAATGGATCATTGAATTCGATTGAAGGATCAAAGTGAACTTAAGGAGTGATTGTGATTAAAGAAGTACATAGAGTTAAGTTCAGGAGAGTGTTGTGTGGCAGAACAACGAAGGACCAAAACCCTTAATTAATACAAATCCATTGTAGAACATTGAAGAAATGGTGTAAAACCCAAGTAAAGAGAAGAATGAAGTGAAGTGTCGATGCACAGGAGTTGTTGGATCTATACGATCAATGGATGAGATGGTTCGTGATAAGCAACCAGGATTACTCGCATAGCATGGAGGCAAGAAATGAATGGTGGAGAATCACTAATTAGAATCGCATCACATATCTCGAGAGTGACTAAACCCTAGCTTAAGTGATTTTTGATTGTGATAAGTGATATCATTACTAACCGTTGGATCAAGTGCTTTGATCAACGGTAGAGGATCGCGATAAACCCCGCATCGCAATATTTCCCTTATGATTGAATGAACCTTGGGCCTCAAGAAGGTGTGATGTGAAATGTCAAATGTGATTGGTAATTAGTTCACATCACAATATTCCATGGTAGATGTACCCTGGCCCTAAACAACTGTAATATGTGGTATTGCGATTTGCAATTTTGAGCAGACCCGAGAAGGTTATGGACACGGTTTATTTTATTTGGAGTCTGGTTGTGTTTATCAAATATCAGATGTGAACGGAAGAGTCTTAGGAAGGCGTGCTAGCATGGTCCGTGAGAACACAACAACTGTGAATTTGATGGATGAAGTCAATGGTGGGGAATGAATATACAAAGGTCGCAGAATGGTGGAAAGAGAAATCGTATCTCGCATATCGGGAGTTCTGAATACATATTCTGAAGAGTCCTTTGAACCCTGTGATTTTGATGAAGGAAAGCATTCGTAAGTGCGCAAAGGCTGAGGAAATGTGAAAAGGTAAGTCCATGTATGCTTTTTGGATTATTTCTATTATATAAGAATTATAATAGAAATAAAGAGATTAACGTTTTCGTGGGTTAAGTCAGTGTATAAACAAAGTTAAAGTGTGGGTTTTGGTTATATGCGCAGTGAATTAAGGATTAATGAAGCTTTAATGAAGGTGGAGTATAGAGCCCCGATTGAAAGGATTGATTGAGGGTAAACCATGGTTAGTAACGAAGCATTCCGCATGAGATTTAATTAACGGGGCCTTAAACCTTAATTCCTGAAGATTTGACTTGCAGGAATAATTGAAATTCCTGGGACAAATAGGATATATGTATTTTATATGCATACTATTGGTATCGTAGGTTTTTCATGCATCATTTTGGTATCACAGCAGAATTGTGGTTGAAACGTTTGATATTAAGGCAGCACAAAGAAATTCTGCATGAAAATTTCTCTGAAAAGAATTTAGAACAGGGTTATGTTTTGAAGGTGTGTATTTAGGCAGATGGTGATGAAAGTAGGCAAGAGGAGATAATATCGTCATCTAACAAACAGTAAGAACATAGAGGTAAGGTATAGCAGAATATTGGGAGAATTGTAGATGCAAGGGAACAAAGGAAAATCTATTCAAACTATAGGTGAATGGTAGAACACGATCATGTAGAAGTCTTGAATGTGAGATGGTATGTTTTTATTTTCATTTGATTTGAACATTGGAGAGTGTGTGGTCTTTATATTGATACACAGGTAACAACAAAAGAATGCGAGAAGATTGCAGTAAGCTAGAGAAAAGAGTGCTCAATTGGTTCCAGAGGGAAGAACCAGAGAGATGCTAAAATACTGAGCTTAGAGGAGAAAATCTTAGTGAGGCATATGTAGCAAGAAGGAGACTTGTTATTGTAGAAGTATTGTTGCAACTCACAAAGGAAATTCCACAAAGGATGTGTTTAGAATTGCTAAGTAATGAAGGAAGCTGGTAAGAGTTCCTAAGTGAAAGAAGAAGTGCTCAAAACCAAGTATTTCATTGTGATCGAAATACAAGAGGACAATTGTGTTCTTAGAAGGTGAAGATGAGTGTAACCCTAGAAGGAGAAGAGAGAAGTGCTCAAAGGAGGTTCCAAAGATAGAGACCCAAGGGCTTGCCAAAAGACCAAGTACCAAGGAAAGCTTGGTGAGGTGAGTGGCAGCAGGCAGGACTTGTTGTTGCAGAGCCTTTAATGTAGCTCATAGTGAGTGAGTGAAGAACGCATAGAGATGGAGAAGAATATGGCTACTGATAGCCATAGTAAAGGTTCTGAGGAAGACCAAAATAGAAGAAAAGTGAATAAGGAGGATGCCAAGGCAAATGCAAGAGAATGAGTTAAGAGGAGCTTGACAAGGAAATTATGGAGATGAAAGAACAACTCGATACATTAAGGAGAATACTAGAGGAAAGCTAGAGACAAGGTTAGGTCTTGAGAAAAAGGGTAGTAAAGTGGCATAAGCTACAGAGAAGGCTATAACAGAGGCAAGTAAAGTGGCTGATGGGAAAACTCAGAGAAGTTGAGTTGGAAATGGAAGTTTCCATTTGTAAACAAGAACAGAGTGAAGTTCTAGGTGAAGATGAAGAATGGAGATCAGTGAACTATTGGGATAGTTCAAAGCAGCATACTGAAGTGTTGTCAAAGGAAGAAGAGGCACTGAGGTCTTATGTTTTTAATTATAATGATTGTTTTGTGAGTGGAGGTTTTGTACTGGATTAGGAGCCTTATGAAGCTGTCATGAAACTTGATAAAAATTACCAGAGTTAAGAGGAGAACTTGGATCAACATATTCATGTACTTCCAGAGGATGAAGAGTACCTTTCAGAGGATAAGTATTCTAGAGAAAAATATGATGAAGAATTCCTCTTGAATGAAGAAAATATTGAATCAATGCAGCAGAAAAGAATTATTGATGAATTGATATTTGGAACTGTTACAAAATAAGGACAATTCCTTGTTGAGGAAGGAGATGAAGATCGACCTGAAAAGCTGGTATGTGAAACGTTAGTTGAGGTTGTTGAGCCGTACATTTTTCAAACTAACAATTGTTGTGTGAATACAGGGATTATAGGTGTTGAACATGAACTTATTTATGTGGAGATGAATGAAACATAATTGTCTATGGAAGGAAATTTGATTGAATCGTTGGAAAATAGTGACTGTGTCAAGGATGAAGCTGGAAATGAAGAGCATTGTGATAAGACACTTGCTAAATGTAAGGAGGAAATTGAATTGCTGGAGAGGTTTCTAGGAGGAAATCGAAATAGAAAAGAAGTGGCTACAACAATACATAATAGTAGCAGAGGGTCTTTAAAAGTCATGGAGAGAGAAGAGTGTTTTGATTCACAAACCAATAGCTTGTTTGCAGGAACAATGAATAGAATGAATGAGTGTGATGTTGTAATTGGAGAAATTGAACATAAGTTATTTGGAGATGAAATGGAAGTTCAGAAGAAACAAGAGGGTAAGGATGTAAGGGTGACAGTAAGGAATCAACAACGACAAAGTGAAAGTAACCAGTAGAAGATTAAAGGAAAATTTAAAGAAGAGTCTATGAGCTGAAAACATAGTAAAGGATCATCATTCCATCATGATGATAGGCACAGTGGAGATAACCAGGGAAGCTATTGAAGTAGTCGATAAAGAATAAGGACTAAAATCTCATCAAAGGATTAGTAAATGGGAGACAGAACTAGACCTATTGGAGAAATGGCTGAAAGCACCAGTAGGGAAGAAATAAACTGATGAAGATTGCAAAGGATATGCAAGAGAGGAAGAGGAAAGAGTCCTGCAAAGAAATGAGTTGGACATAGAAATTGAATTGATGATGGATTTGATGAGAAAAGAGTCTCAAAGGGAGAAGACAACAGAAAGAAAGAATAGCATCAACAAGAAAAAGATAGCAGTAAACTATGAGAGCATAACTAGTGGGGCAATTTAGCATAAAGTTTGGAGACCTAGAGAACAACAACAAACAACAACAGTAACGAAGGAAAAACTACAAAAAAAGGTATGGGATCCAGGAGGACACAAACCAGAAGCACATGATTAGGAGACCATGATTATTTTCAACCTTGTGAGTCTGATGTAGGAGCATTCAACTCAATAATATCATTCTATCTTATTTGACAAAGGGGGTCTTGTGTTTTCAAGGAAGTTGGTTTCCTAAGTACTGAATTAATGTAATTATTAAGAGTTTTAAGTGATTTTAATGAGAGAAGATAGAATAGGGATTTAATTAAGAAGAGTGAGCCATATTTGTAAATATTCTCGAATGTAGGAAAACATATGAGATTTAAGTTGTTAAGAGATTGAGGGATTTAAGAATTAACTATAAACCTTAGATTAGGATTTAGTTCATGATTTTGTGGATTAGTGAGGATCCCTAGAGATAAGGAAGATATTTTAGGATTTTGTTGAGAAGTTTATGGATCTAAACCAGGAATTGGTTGAAGAATCATTTTTTATATATGTAAGCCTAAAAGGCATAGCTAGGGGTTAGTTAGTTAGTTGGTTAGTAAGTCAAGTTAATAGTTAGAGTGTGACTGTAAGCCTATGGGTAGATTGTGAAACAAAGACAACTGATTAGAAGATCAGGTCAAAGAAAGAGAGAATATTATGTAAATACTTGTTTATTATTACAAACAACTCGATTTTGAGTTCATATGTGTGTATTGAGTAATTGAGATATAGATTGTGTATGATCTTGACTATTTTTTGTAACAGAGGTTGCAAGTGGATTCAGGCAGAATATAGAGAAGAAGAATGATATGGAGGATCGTAATGGATCATTGAATCCAATTGAAGGATCAAATTAAAATTTAGGAATGATTGTGATTAAAGAAGCATGTAGAGTTAAGCTTAGGAGAGAGTTGCGCAACAGAACAATGAAGGACTAGAACCTTGAAGTAATCTGAAACAACAAAAGAACATTTAAGAAATGGCATAAAACCCAAGTAAAGAGAAGAATAAATAAGTAAAGTGTCTATGCATAGGAGTCGATGGATCTATACAATTAAAGGACGAGATTGTTCGTGATAAGTGGCCAGGATTAAGTTGCATAAAATGGAACAAAGTATGAGCAATGGAGAATCGCTAATTAGAATCGCATCGCATATCTCATGAGTGAGGAAACCCTGGCTTAAGCGATTTGCGATTGCGATGAGCGATATCATTATTGACTATTGGATCAAGTGCTTTGATCAACTGTAGAGAATTGCAATAAACCCCGCATTGCCATATTTCCTTTGTGAGTGAATGAACCTTGGGCCTCAAGAAATTGCGATGTGCGATGTGCGATGCGATTAGCGATTAGTTCGCATCACAATATTCCATGGTAGATGTACCTTGGCCCTAAACAACTATGATATGCAGTATTCTAATGTGCGATGTTGAGCGAACCTGAGAAGGTTATGGACACGGTTTATTTTATTTAGAGTCTGGCTGTGTTGATTGCATATCATATGAAAAAGGAGGACTGTTGGGAACACATGTTAGTGTGATCTATGAGAACATGACAACCGTGAATCTGATGGATGAAATCAATGATGGGGAGTGAATATACAAAGGTCATGGAATGGTGGAAAGAGCAATCACATCCTGGAGATCATGAGTTTTGAATACCTATTTTGAAGAGTCCTTTGAACCACGTGATTGCAATAAAGGAAAGCATTGGTAAGTGTGCAAAGGTCGAGGAAATGTAAAAAGGTAAGTCCATGTATGCTTTGTGGTGTATTATGTTATATAAGAATTATAATATAAATAAAGCAAATAAAGGTTTCATGGGTTAATTCCATGTATAACTAGATTTAAAGAGTGGGGTTTGGTTATATGCATGGTGCATTAAGGATTAATGAAGGTTTAATGAAGGTGGAGTATAGAGTCTCGATGGAAAGGATTGATTAAGGGTAAACTATGGTTAGTAACGAAGCATTCTGCATGGGATTTAATTAACGGGGCCTTAAACCTTAATTCTTGAAGATTTGACTTGCAAGAATAATTGAAATTCCTGGGACAAATAGGATATATGCATTTTACATGCATAATGTGGGTATCATAGGTTTTTCTTGCATCACATACATATTGATATTTAGAAATACTGATACTTGATATTTCCATGATATCTTTAGCATTTACTACTAGCCATTATTTTTTCTTTTGATGTATGTCAACATTGTTCGCTCTATTCTCTAATTTATACAAACAAGTTTCTATATCCAATTCTTTCCAAGTGTGTGTGAAATCAACCCTCTTCATCAAAACATTTAATTACTTTACCTTTACTTAAGTTAATATCGTTCAAAGTTTGTGTGAGCTCTATAACATGGGAAATAATTTTTATTGTGATTTATACAATAGTAAATTACAAAAGAATGAATTGTTTTGTCTTTTTGCTTTCAAATATATCTAACGAATCAAATCATTTCCTACAGACTTCAACAACAAAATACCTTTCTATATTTTTTTTTGGAAATAGCAATGGATTATCGTGAAACCCATATATTTGAATTAACATATTAATTACTCTTTCTTCATGGATACCTTTTCCCCATATGAAAACTTGTGCAAGTCTAGATATACGATGAGGTTCTTGTTTAGTTATCATGTAGTTGATTTTCCTCACAAAAATCTCTTGAATTACACAAACATTTAAAGAAGTGTTATTCTTCCACAATATAGGATACAAAAATTGCATTGGTTATTGATTCACATTGAATTTAGGATTATATGGAAAACCTCTAAAGCTATCACCTGAAATCAAAGCTATTATGAGTTACACCATCATGAAGAACCTTTTGGTCTTGGATAATTTGGTTAGATGAAAATCTAATTCATTACAAACAATATTAACATATTTGAATACACAAACATTTTTGTATGTCTAATAAATCATATAGAAAATGCATTCTGGAAATGTTGCTATACTTTCTCTTCCCATGAAATGTGCACAAAGCCAACAAAGTTCTCTAAATGATTGTTTAAATGAAAATATTTCTAGAATACAGAGATTGTAAGGAACTTGATGACTCAGTAAAAGCAAATCTGCAATAAGATTAGATTCACATGCTTCAAAGTTATTCTATTTGTTCATAGCATGATTGTTCTTGTTTCCGAATCAACTTTTTTTTCACACAAATAAACAATTTCCCTGAAATAAAAAACTGTTGGAAGTCATGTAGCATTCGCTAATCTAGTAGTCCAAATCTTGTTACGATTTTCATCTTCCATTAACAGATGAATGTAATTCTCATATGCAATCATGAAAATTCTCATTGACAAAACCAAGTAAATTAAAGGTATTAGTACAAATAAATTCTTCACTTTTTCTACCAACCACATCCATTTCATAGTTGAAAACACATTCTGAATAAATAATGTTCTCAACACTACTGAATTGCACAAATTCATTATTTCGATTATGTGTATATTCACTAGATATTACTTTTGCCAATTCAAAATCAGGTCTGACTATTGCAAGTGTGAAATTTGTTACACAAAGCATTTGTCAATAAACAAAAATAGCATTGAGAAAAAGCTTTGTTTATCTGAAATGCAAAACTACGAAGGATGTTCATTGTGTAGAAGAATCTTTCAACTTTTCATTATGTGGATAATAAGATTGTTTATTTTTCATTATTGATGATATTTTAATTGTAAATATTTTTTTGAATATCTATTGGTTTATGATCTTGTGAGCCATATGATTAATTTATAAATACATTGGAATTAAAGGATCTTAGTGCTAATATTTTACTAATAAATAGAGTTTGCATATTATTGAATACTTTATCTACCACATTATATGCAAAATTGTTCAAATGAAATTGATTATAATGCCGTAGGATTGCATCTATACCATTTCTTTGTATAGTAAAATCACTCTTCTCCATTTTTTGTTTAGAAATGAAGTTTCAAATATACTTGTTCATTAATGCTTTTTCAATTACGTCTAAAAAAAAGGAAATAATAATAATAGCTTCACTACATACTAGTTCTTAGCAACAAGCACAACATAAACAATTTAAAGGAAAAATCTTGCCTATCGAGAACATATAGAGTCAAAAAAGAAATGAAACACAACGTAACTAATACGGCCATTGTAAAATCTATATCCATGTCCAAAAATAAATATTGTGTACAATTTTTACGCTAACAAGCAAAACACACAATTCTTAAAACAAAGTTTCAATTCTGACAATTAAAATAAAACCATATGTAACAAGCCTTTTGTTGCAATGGAATAGGAAATATAGAAATATGCATTGGAAACATGCATCCCTCCCCCCTATAAAAAAGAGAAAAAAAATGATCAATACCTTTCCAATGCCACTACCACACATTACATGTTAAAATTATGCCATAGGAGCTTTATAAAACATAAAAAAATTATTTATTATTTTGAAGCTAACAAGCAAAACACATTAACACATTACATGTCATTATTAGTATTATTTTTATTATTAATACAATTTAAATTATGTCACGAAAGTGATATAAAACTTACACCATTTGATTTATGATTCACACCAAAGAACCAGTATGCAAAATAACAAACAAAATTTTTATATAACAAAGCTCCGTACTTATACATTCATATTCGTATTCATATCACTCATTCAGTATAATGTATCACATTATTTCATATTTATTTAAATTCATATGTTTCTGCCTCACATGCAAAATAGTTACATGTGGTTGTTATACACAAAAACATAAATATAGAACTAAACTACATTGAGAACGAACACTGCTACCAACAGAGCAGCATTACAGTCCATATTGAGGAAAGTAATTGCATAGAGCTCTAGATCTATGCAAAATAGAGGATTTTCATAGAATGGAAAATCATAAATGAGCACACATTCAACTTTCAATTATGCCTAAATGAAATCGCTAAATATCGTATAAAACACAAACATTGATTGGAGGTTCCATCTAGGATCAATTGAAAATCGAAAATTTCTTTTGCAATATATCATTACTCTAGAAAACAACCAATGTTTGATGAACCACTCCTTGCAAAGAGAAACTTGTGCCCACATGCATTTTCTTATAGCGTTAATTTGGAAAACAACAAACATTTAATCAACCACAACTTTTTCTTCTCAAAAAGAGAAACTCGTCCTTCTCCTCCTCGTAAAGAGATGACAATTGAATTGAAAGAAACCAACTGACATTATTTGTAATCACAGTTTAGTCATGATTATCATTATCTAGATACATTGTTATCAATATGATATTGACAATATACAACCATGAGAAATGGAAGTAAGGAATTTCATCGCAATCTGTATCCAAATATGAATGAAATAATATAATTTCTATAATAATGATAATTATGATGATAATTGAATTGAAATAAAGCATATGACATTAGTTCCTAATCACATCATAATCATCGTCATCTTTATCTAGATACATTGTAATGTAGTCTAGATTATTGACCATCGCAACACCTTCAATGCAATATTGATGACATATAGTCAATGAAAATGATGGTAACCAAAGTCATGAAATATGAACCAATTATCATAATTTCTATGATAATCACAATTGAATTGAAATAAAATAAATGATGCTATTCCTGAATCGATTGCTATAAATTTGAGAAATGCCATGTGTAAGTTATCCTTTTCGAACATAACTAAAAGGAATTGACGTAATTTTCACACATAAGTATATTATTGGTAATATCTTAATTCTAAACATTATCAAATAATTTACTAAAAAAATCCACAAAATGAAATATGTCCAAACCTTTAATCACATAAAACACAAACTAAAAAAGCCTTATCTTAAGAAAATTTGTATGAATGTACCGTAAGTAATTTCTTTGAGCACGATTCTTCGAAATTATTATTATTGTATTATGGGTAATATATTCATTCTAAACATTTCTAGATAATTTACGAAAAACGTGCACAAAATGAAATCTTTCCAAATATTTAATCATATAAAATGCAAACTGAAAAAGCCTTACCTTAAGAAAATTAGTATGAATGTAATAAGAAAATGTGAAATATCATTACATTGTGAATTAAATTTATAAATTTCCTTCTACACCTGCAAGTTCTCACACATATTTCTCTCTTTGCACATCCTTGATTCAATATAGCTAAATCTGCAAAAGTTTTAAATGAAAAATAGCTTGAAATTAATTTTTCCTTTGTGTCTCATTCACAGATACATTACCCATCCTTCATGTAGTAAACACTTCACACAAGGAAATCTCCATAAAGTGAAACATGATAATCCTAATTATAAATTTGTTCTTCCTAAAATTAATTACGAATCGACGACATAAATTTCTTTCTCCACCTCTGTTTTCTCATAAAAAAGAAATATTTTTGCTTTTATTCATGCATATGCTCAATTTTTTTTGTTTTATTCGAAATGAAAGTATAGAATTAATTCGCAGGTCCATGCATATGCCTATTTACACAAAGATAACTATATATGTATTAACGACTATTTTATGATAATGGAAACTCGCCATTTCCGTAAGTTGTTTCTTTCCACACATTTATTCACCATTACTATTACTATTATTATATGTTATTGGTAATATCTTAATTCTAAAATTTTTGAAATAATTTACTAAAAATAAACTAGCAAAATGATATTTGTCTAAATCTTTAATTGCATATAATGCAAACTGAGAAAACCTTACATTAAACAATTCTAATGAATGTACCATATGTTGTTTCCTTCCAACTAATTCTTGGACACCATTCTTATTATTATTATTATTATTATTATTGGTAGTATATTAATTTTAAACATTTCCAAATAATTTAGTAAAGAAACTCTGCAAAATGAAATTTTTTGAAATCTTTAATCGCATAAAATGAAAATTGACTTACCTTAAGCAAGTTTATATGAATGTATAAGAAAATGTGAAATATCATTACAATACGAATTAAAGTGATAAGTTCCCAGTTCACCTATATTCTTTCATACATATTTCCCTCTCTGAATATCCTTGATTCAACATAGCTAAATTTGTAAGAGTTTTAAATGAAAAATAGATTGAAATTTTTTTTTGTCTGCAGCCCTATTCTTGAATACATTACCCATCCTTCACACAAGGGAAATCCACAAAAGGAAACATAATAATACTAATTCTAAATTTGTTGTTAGTATATTTTTTTGTAAGCTTGGTAGGACTACATCTTCATCATGTCCAACTTCTCACCCCAATCAAGGGCATAGCACAAGATTTGAACCCAAGACTTCCGGTTCAATGAGACTTCACTTCCACGGCCATTGCTAATTGAGCTACCCTAAGTAGAGTGTTCTTAGTAAAATTTATTACGTATTGACGACATAAATTTGCTTTTGCACCTCTATTTTCTTTCTTATACACCATTCTTCACACATCCTTAGGACTAGTAACATATACACTGTAGACTCAAAGATGGAATTAACAAAATAAACAAATATTAAAAATAAAGAAAAGTTACTTCCATGTTATATTTACATTGCAAGAATGACTCTACAAGAATAGAATCAACTATTAGAACCATAATTTGCCAAGTTTATTGGCAACTACAACAAAGATTGAAGTATATGGAATATGATTCTGGAGTTGTATAATAAGAGCTCATTGCCTTTTTAGCTTGAATAGCCTATGCTCTAGAATTTCTCATCAATTTGGTCTTAAAGAATACTTATATGATTAAATGAAAAGCGCAAGTCCATTTTGGCCTTCTAAATCTGAAAATGGTATTACTAGAATTGAAGATGGAGCAACTGCAATTGATAAACAAATTATTGAGTATTCATCTTGATAATTTAGCCCAGGTAGAGAATGTTAATGTTGAAGATGGTGCTAATGATAGAGATGATGATATCATGGGCATTAACCAATGTTCCACCACTTCTCATCTCTAAGCATAAGTTAATGAATATGAAGTTGCTTATGATATGGAAAATATGCACAAATTTACACATGTATTAGTTTTTTCTTTCCTTGTTAATAAAACAAATTAGTTTAGAATATATTCTATAGCCCAATAGTGAACAATGCCAATCTTTCTTACAATTTTTGAGTTGTCACGAAATTTGAAAATAAAAAATATTTTCCATGCATCACATTTATCTGTATTGCTATAAATCAACATACATGTCCCATATTTCGCACACTCAAAGCTTCACATAAAGAATAATAATAATAATAACAGATTATTTATTAGATTGGTAATAATTATACTTATCTATTTAATATGAGTACAAAGCAAAGGTAATTATTAGTTTTGTAGTTAAGTTAACTTGTTTGTAGCTTTGTCCAATATAGAGTGACTAATGTAGCACCTACACAATTTAACATCACATAGAGGCCTAAATTAATGGAACATTATTAATTAATGGTAGTTTTAGGTTCGAAAAATGAAAAGCTTTCTTTTTTTATTAAGATCGGTAGGTCCTTCATTTTCTATTTATAAACAACAAATTTACACCATATATGTGAGATAGGTGGCCTCAACTTGCCCAGTGGGAAACCAAGTCTATTGGAAACCTATCCTCATTATAAGCCATCCAAAAGTAGGAAAGTATTGGTCAATTTAACCAACATAGATATGTATTAGTTTCATGGTAAGATTAATGTCTACCTATCATAGGCATGCATATTTAAAAGTAAATGCTACCTGTAGAACCAAAAAAACAACTAGGTAACTACCTATTCCTTCTATTCTTCTGAAGCTGACTCAACCGGTGCCAGGTCCTTGGTATAGTCACTAGGCATCTCAACTAGCTCAATGATGCAAGGAATGTGCCATTGAATTCTGTCAAACCAGATTTCTTGCTTGTGAAGCTGGAATTGGATTGTATGCAGGTCTTTTTTTATAGTTAGGCGTGTCCTGGAGAGTGAGTTCCATCTCCACTGATATTTTCTCCATTGACTTCCCCATAAGGATCTTCATGAGCTAGTATAGAGAGAGAGTCTATTTAAATGCAGTTATTCTGCCTCTAATATTCTCAGGGTTTGGAATTATAGCTTGCCAGTTCTCCATCTACTTCTCAGATTTGCCTTCTTGTTTAATTTTCCCCTCCTAGTATTTCAATAGCTTGCTAATGCCAGCATGTGTTCTCTCTCTTAAGGCTACTGCAACTTCACTGATGAGGTGTTCTATTGATTTCCTACCTTGTCTTGGTTCTGAGATACTTTGGCCATTTTCCCATGCAGACTCCCACACACATCTTCTGCATCCTCTTCCTCTTGTTAGTTGAGCAATCTCCACTCTATCCACTTCCCTGTTCAAAACAACGATGAATTAACCTATGGTGTTACATTTCAAGACCATTGTTATGCTTAGTCTTTAGTATATCCCTAATGCTTGCAGTGATAGACTCTGGATGTTTGACAACCGGTTCAGGGAGTGGTGTTGGCTGGAATTCCCTATCATGCTACTCTTTTTTCCTTGCTGCATACCTCTCATGCATAGTTGGGTTGACCCACCCCTCTCGCAGCCAAATGAAAGTGTCTCTACCCGGATGAGCCTTCCCACTCCTGTCTATCCACTCAAGGGTTTTTCGTCGAGGTTGAGCCTTCCCATTCCCCTCTCCCCAGTTAAGTCATGCCAATTCTCTGCAGTCGCTCATGCCTACGCTTGCCCATTGCATTACTTCTGCCTCACCACCAACATGGTTTTATGAATTCCCTCGACTACTCTGTGGAGGAGCATCCCGTCTATATATCCAATCCACACTCAAGGCTCTCATAGACAACACACTAAGCCAGACAATAGTCACCTCAAGCCTACATTGTTCTCCCCACCTAACCCCCAAGTTCCCCTCCCCTGGCTTGTCCCAAACCCCCCATCCATACAAAATGAGTTGCCATAGGAAGGGGATTGAAAGACCAAGAAACATACCTGAAAACACTCTATCGATGCCGATGATGGTAGCTATGTTTGCTTCCTTTAGTGCTCCAACTCCCACCAGTGTTCGTAGCAATGTGATTATCCCTGTCCCAAATTTATTTTAGTCCACAATCTATCCTCCCATATCAATTCACCTGTCCCTGTTTACATGCATTACTTGCCATCTCATCTTGGCCATACCCGCCACCTCTCCCATCTCCTCTCTTAGTATGCATGTAGGAGGCCACCGTACCTATTGCCATGAGAGTGTGTGGTGGCATGGGTGGTACCCTTCCATTAATCCTCATAATTAACATTCTTGTTCGACATCCTTTCTATCCTCGAGCACACACCCCAATTAGAGGTATGGTTCGTTTTATTCCGAGTTTCCTGGCTTTGTTGGTGGTCTTGGCCAAGTATTTCCTCCAGTGCTTTAAGTTTGTCATCCCTGGGTTCTACTGACCATAATTTTTCCAGCAAACCCTATTGCTGGTTGCAACCCCAATTGGGCAAGACATCTACTACTTTATTCCCCTCCCTTATTACATGTCTAACCATTATATAGTTGAACTTTTATATGAGCTCCCCTATTTCCTGTATGAGGTGAGCTGTCCTCTAACTTTGACTAAATGTTTCCCATGATGTGCCATTGTTGAGCTTGCACACGGTGTTGAGGACTAGGCTAGAATCTCCTTCCACCACCACATTTCTATACCCCATTCTTACAATAATTTGAAGTCCCTGTCCAGCTTCTGTGAATTCTGCCTCATTGTTGCTAGAGGAATCGTTGCATGGAAAATATTTCATCACCACAGGTTGTGGCAAATTCCTCTAGAAAACTTGTGGTGAAGTAAAATTATAATTGTGGATAGGAACGAATTCCCCTAGGGCGATAATGGGTCTAGCCACAACATATACATTCTATGAAATATTTCCTTAGGATAGAATCAATCAAGAGCACCTACCTCTTGGTCACTTATCCTGCTAAATAATGTCCTCATTTGCTCGCTCCAACAATCTCTCGATTCCTTCTTCAAGCACCTAAAACAAGTAAGCAACAACAACACACAAACATAATAATAGAAAAATTGCAATTCGACCTACCTAATGAGTCAAGAAGCATCAAGACATGAATATGTAATATTACAGAACATGTAGCAAAATCAATCAATAGTTGCATATATTAATATCAAAGAGAGATTACAACCATTTGTCTTAACATCACAACATTTCTCTGACAAAACCAGCTTCCCACACACTTCTGCTAGCATTCCATGATAACTTAAAACAACAATAGTTTGAAGACTCTTCCCTTTAGGCTTCACTCCAAAACAAACACACTTCTCCCTCACACAACTAGATGCCTACAACTAGTAATATCTTGCTTGTCAAATCAAAATGGTATACTCATACTGATCTAGGTGGATCTTCAGATACAATGGCATGGAAATTCTCCAAAATTAAAGTGCTCAGAATGAAGTCAACCTAGGACTAGGGTGTAGATCTCATTGTCTTGATTCCAATGGCGTGAATGGTACTTCAATCTATGTCTGGATGATGAAGTTATCACGAAAAAAATGTTACCTTGTTCCTTTGGAAAATGAGGATTTTCCCAAAAAATGGACTTTTAAGCTTTAAAAGGCAAAATTGCAATCGGCACATCCAAAGGTGGCTCGCCTAAGGAGCACAGCAGAACCCCCCAATCATCGATCTCTGATTAGATCGGATCGGCGATCAGAGGGCAATCGGGTCAGTGGAATTGGTGTCAGCGATATTGGGGTAATCAGCATCGACGATTAGGGGTGCGATGAGCCGGAGCCAATATCAGTGATCAGTGGTCGACAAAGTTACCCGATATATAGTGCCTTGGAACTCAATGACTTGCGATTGTGATATCGAGCCCAGACACGATAAGTATATATGCTCGATTTAATATGCTTTGAAATCTGGGGAAATAGTTTTTGGTCAAATTTTAGTGTTTTACGGGTTTTTAGTGTATTATCGCTTCAATGATAAAAATACTATTTTGAAGGCTCCGTTGCACCCACCAACCCTTCCATTGAAACAACCTCTATTTTATGCCAAACAATCCTGATTTAAGAGGGATTTGTCATAACAAAGGCACTATAAAGTCTGACGATTGAAAAAAGCAAGGGGGAGAGGAATTTCAACATGTTGTTTAAGGCAGGAGACCTTTCAGGTGGCCGATATTGCATTTTGTCTATTTTGGACAAGTTTTAGATGTTTTTTCAACCCCTCTCAATGGCACAGACACATTGGTGCTGCCCCCTTCTCCATTTGAGTTCTCCTTTCTTAGTCATCTTTTAGAATGGAGGTTTAAGCCTCTTTTGATGTATTAGATGATTGTATTCTCTTCTTTTTATGCCATTTAATGAAAGAAGGCCTCCCCATTGATTGAGCAGGGCCTGGAGACGTATTCTGAGTTGGACGAACTCTATTATCAATTATTGGTGTCTTCTTGACATGCTTTTATGTGTTTCTGCTTGTTTTGTTATGTGTACCTTATGTTTCTATATTAAGTTGTAGTTTTCACATGTGATTCTTTTTATAAATCTATAAGTAGAAGTATCTTGGATCAAGTCATATTAGAGCAGGGATTTCTAGATGTGAATTGCATGTTTGTATGCTAACAAGAAATGGGCTCCAAAGAGGAAAAGGGGAACTAGAACCTTTCGATCCTGAAGCAGGGTGTGCACCTTGAAGGAGACACATGGTAGAAGATGAAGCTAATCTTGAAGGGGAGTGTAATTTTAGAAATAATTTCTATTCAACGATAGAGAATAAAAATCAACTAGATTTAAGTCTAGAGTAAGCAGAGGAGAGAAACCCAAAAGGACATGGTTGAGCACCTGGGAATGGTGGAGAAGAACCCCTTCCTTATCCTTCTGGGCGTGAAGGTTCTCCTTCCTCTCACCACCATAATCATAGAAATTCAAAGGATGCATATAAGAAGCCCTTCTTTAAATTGGATGTTAAATTTAATCTTCCCATGTTTAATGGTGAAAGCAATTTAGAAAATATTAATAATTGGATTAGACAGATTGAGGTCTACTACAGGATTTAGCAGATCATGGAGGATGAGGCAAGGATTCAGTTGGCCTCTCTATGGCTAAGCAACACCATTCTCATTTGGTGGAAGATCAATGTGGGTAAATTCTTTTCGTCATGGTTTGATTTTATTTTTACATTAAAGGAACAGTTTTATCCCTTAGGATACAAGGAAAAGGCATTAATGAATTGGCAGTATTTAAGACAAGGCAAAGGTCAGGATGGTCAAAGTTTTATAAAGGAATTTAGAAAGCAAGCACTAAATTTGGGTATTGCACTTAATACATCTGAAGTTGTAACTAAGTATATTGGCTCATTGCATAGCTATATTAGCCATTCGTTGTTGTTTTTTGAACCAACCACTATTGAGTTAGCCAACATGAAGGAAATTCATATTGAGAACAGGGGCAAAAATGAAAGGGATCATCAGTCCAAAAATCCACCATTCAAAACTCCTAATGACAAATCCAAAGCAAAATGGAAAGGAAAGAAGAAGAAGAAGACAGTAGCAGCTAAAGAGGGAGAACGGCCGTATTGAAATCATTACAAAAAGGAATTCCATGATGACGATCACTGTTGGAAAAAGCACCCCGAAAAGCATCCAAAGAGCTATGCAAGAAAAGGGAAACAGAAGATAGTGGCAACGATGCAGCAAGACCTTGGATCGAATTCAGGAGATGAAGCATTGATCATAGCAGTAGGAATAAAAGGTACTCTTACACCTCATGTTAATTCTGAATCACATGAAGGCACTAGTTCTGTAAATGAGTCTCTTCCTAATGACTGAAAGAGAATTGAACTGTTTCATATCAGAGTTGTCGTAAATCACAGTAAAGTTGAAACTCTGTTTGATACTGGGTCCCAAGCAAACTTAATTGTAGAATCCTTGGTAAAGAAACTTGGCTTAGAAATAAAGCCACATCCAAAACCTTACCCACTTGGATGGATACATGATAAAGCAAAACTGAATTTAGCCAAGCAGTGTAAATTCAAATTTGTAATCACGTCTAAGATAGTAGATGAAGTAGAATTGCATGTAATATAATTGGATATCTGTGGCATGGTGTCAGGGAGCCCATATCTATATGATAGAAAGGCAATCTTTCTCCATCATGAAAACAAATACCATATCATAAAACATGGATAGAATATATAGTAAGGGCTCATCAATCTAAAATCAATGCTAGCCTTGTAAGCGCTGGAGAAATGAAAAGACTGGTGAATTCCAATAAGGGTTGCATGCTTATGATCGTAAGGGAGAAAGAGGCAGAATTCATTAATGCTTTCCAGGGCTGCGATCAAGAACATAAACAAGAATTATCTAAATTAATTTCTAACTATGCTGAGCTATTTCAGGAACCGAAGGGATTACCCTTGAAGAGGTAAATCCAACACGAGATCCATTTGAAGCATGACGCTCCTCTTCCAAATATTGGCATGTACAGGATGTCGACTATTAAGATGGAGGAAATCAACAAACAAGTGCAGGAATTGTTGGACCAAGGGTTCATCAGGCCAAGCACCTCTCCATGTGGCTCGTCAATTGTCACAGTGCCAAAGAAAGATGACACATGGAGGATGTGCATGTATTACCGCACGCTCAACAAAATTACAGTGAAAAAATGCTATCCCCTTCCACACATAGATGATTTATTATATGAATTAAAGGATGTTGTTTATTTCACCAAGTTGGATTTGCGCAATGGTTATCACTAGGTCCGAATTGCAGAGTAGGACGTATGGAAAATTGCCTTGAAGACCAAACAGGGGTTGTTCAAATGGATGATGATGCCACTCGGACTTTGCAATGCTCCAACAACTTTTATGAGGGTCATGAATATCTTTTCAGCCTTTCATTGATGAGTTTGTTCTTGTATATTTAGATGATATACTTGTCTTTAGTAACAGTTGGATTGAACATGTGTGTCATGTACAGAAAGTGCTTGAAGTACTGAAAAAAGAAAAACTCATTGTGAAGTTATCAACGTGTGAGTTTAGGAAAACCTCTTTGGGTTACCTAGGTCATATTGTTGGTCATGTTCAGTTTAAAATGGATCCCTCTAAAGTTGAAGCAATTTTAAATTGTGCTAAGCCTAATAGTGTAACTGAGGTTCGTAGCTTTTTAGGTGTATTCTAGTATTGGAGGAAATCTATTGCTAATTTATCTATTATTGTAACACTTTTGCACATATTGACACGTGTAAAATAGGTCTTCCAATGGGGAGGAAGACAACAGAAGTCCTTCGAAACATTGAAGGAAAAGATCAGCACTGCACCAATCTTAGCCTTACCCGATCTCCAATAGCAAGTTGAGATCGAAACCGATGCCAGTGGTTATGCCATGGGAGCTGTATTGATGCAATAAAAGAAGCTAATTTGTTACCATTCTAAGAAGTTTTCTCAAGCTGTGATAAATTATCCCACTTATGACAAGGAGCTTTATTCCTTGGTGTAGAGTGTGAAAAAGTGGAAACACTACCTAATCCTCAAGGATACCATCATCCATACCGATCATCAGCCCTTGCAATACCTGCAGTCACAAACCAAGTTGCAACAATCTCGTCATTTGAAGTGGATGGGTTTTCTTTAACAGTTTCATCTGGTAATAATGTATAAGAAGGGCACTAGCAACAAGGTGGCCAATATTCTATCTTGCCCTCTTATTTCTGCTTCTGTTATTTTTCATAATGCTTCGTTATCTTTTGAAAGTTATGTTGAACAATATGGTAACGAAGATGACTTTAAGGAGGTTTATACAAAACTAACCCATGGTTCACGGGTTGACAACTATCACTTGCAGGGGAAACTGTTGTATCACCTTGGTAAATTGGGTATTCCCATAGGGGGAAGAGTACATGCAATTCGAGAGGCCCACACCTCTCTTGTGTCTGGACACTTTGGTGTCAAAAAGACTTTATGTCGTACAATTTTTTTTTTTTTTTGGCCTCATATGAAAAACATTGTGACTCACTATGTAGAGGGTGGTGTGATGTGTTTTGTTTCAACTCCCTCTAATAGAAAACTCGGGTTCTCCACACCACTCCCTATTCCGAGTCTTCCATGGGAAAGTGTGTTAATGGACTTTGTAGGAGGTTTTCCTTTGTCCAGAAAGAGTCACGACTACTTGTATGTTTTCATTGACTGTTTTAGCAAGATGTGTATTCTTATGCCTTGTAAAAAGTAGATTACTGCAAAGTAGACTGCTTCTCTTTTATTTCAACATATTTGGGTCCAATTTGGATTACCCACACCTATTGTGTCAAACTAGGACTCTCGCTTTCTTGGATAGTTTTGGACCAGTTTATGGAAGATGATGGACACCAAACTGAAAAGGAGCATGGCATTCCATCCAGAGACTGACAGACAGACAAAGGTTGTCAACTATACCATGGTACACTTGCTATGAGAATATTGTGGGAAACATCCCAAAATGTGGGATCAACATCTCCCATATGTACAACATTCCTACAGCTGAGCAGTGCATTCATTTACACAGCATTCACCATTTGAGATAGGCTTTGGTTACATAGCAAAGGACCCTTTTCATATGGTCTTTGGAAGCGAAGATGGCTCCAGGGGGTGTAATGATAGGGACAAAGCTTAGGAGTTCATTCAGTGAATCTAATTGATTCACCAAGTAGTACAAGAGCAGTTGGAGAAAAGTCAAGCCTGTTACTAGTCTCGACATGACAAACACCGAGTCTACCATCAGTTCCAATTGGGTGACAAAGTGTGGTTCCACATCAGCAAAGACAGGATGAAGGGAGAAGGAAAGAAGTTGTGACCAATCCGGTATGGACCATTCACCATTTTGGAGAAGATTGGGAACAATGCCTTTCATCTCGACTTGCTGGTATATATGCAGATGTACTCAGTAGTGAATTTGGAGAACCTAAAGTTGTATGAACCACCTTTGATTATGGATGCTGAGGAAGTGGGCACAATTCCTACAGTTGATCATTTTGCACCAGAATATCTAGATGAGTTACCTAAAGATATCATCCTCGACAGAAGAACCAGGACATCACAATGAGGAGATGTGGAATACCTTCGAGCTAGTTTCAAAGGAATGCACCCCAGCAAGGCCAAATGGATGGGGAAAGGGAGAGTGAGGGAATAATTCTCTCACTTTCCAATTGACTAATGAAAGCTTTTGGCATTCCAAAAGCAACTCAATGGGGAGGATTGATACAGGTGGATCTTTAGATACAATGGAATGGAAAAGCTTCAATGTCAAAGTGCTCAGAATGAAGTCAACATAGGACTAGGGTGTAGATCTTGTCGTCTTGATTCCAACAACATGAATGGTACTTCAATCTGAGTCCAGATGATGAAGTTATCGTGAAACAAAAGTTACCTTGTACCTTTGGAAAATGAGGATTTTCCCAAAAAAATAGATTTTTGAGCATTAGAAGGAAAAATCGCAATTGGCGTGGACTTAAGGAGCGCAGCGGAACCCCCCGATCAACGATATCTGATTAGATCGGACTGACGATTGGAAGGTGATTAGTTTAGTGGAATCAATGTCGGGGATATTGGGGTAATTGACATCGATGATTAGGGGTGCGATCAACTGACGCCGATATCAGTGATCAGCAGTCGGCAAAGTTCCATTATATACAGGGCCTTGGACCTCAAGGACTTGCAATTGAAATATTGGGCGTAGACCTGATAAGTATATATGCTCAATTTAATATTTTTGAAATCTGGGTAAACAGATTTTGGTCGGATTTTAGTGTTTTACAGGGCTTTTAGTGTATTATTGCTTGAACGATAAAATGACTATTTTGAAGTCTTTGTTGCACCCATCGACCCTTTGATTCAAATGACCTCTATTTTATGCCAAAGAACCCTGATTTAAGAGGTATTTGTCCTAACAAAGGCACTATAAAGTTTGATGATTGGAAAAAGGAAGGGGGAGAGGAATTTCAGCACACTGTTCAGGGCAGGAGAGCTTTCAGATGGCCGATAGTGCATTTTGTCTATTTTGGACAAGTTTTATATGTTTTGTTCAGCCCCTCTCAATACCACGGATGGATTGGTACTGCCCCCTTCTCCATATGAATTATCCTTTCTTAGTCATCTTTCCGGATGGAGGTATAAGCCTCCTTTTATGTATTAGATGATTGTATTCTCTTCTTTTCATGCCATTTAATTAACGAAGGACTCCCCATTGATTGAGTAAGGCCCAAAGACGTAGTCAAAGTTGGAAAAACTCTGTTATCAAGCCTTGGTGTCTTATTGATATGATTTTATGTGTTTCTGCTTATTTTCTTGTGTGCACCTTAATTTTCTATGTTAATCTGTAGTTTTCACATGTGATTCTTTTTATACATCTATAAGCAGAAGAATCTTGGATCACAAATCAAGCCAACACTCTAACTAGCTTGTGCTTGGGAAGAAGGGAGGTTTATATAGGAAATATGGATGGGAGATGGATCCTCTTCTCATGGGAGAAGGACTTATCCCTTCAGGTAGTTCCATCATTATTGGGGAAAAGGAGCCCAAACTGTCATCCTCAACCCCATCCAGCCAAACAATTTACCAAACTTCTGTTACGAAGCTTCTAGAGATGGAAGCTTTAGCACTAATTTAAAAAACTTTCCCTAACAAGACCGATGCAACTGGAACACAGCTCAGTCAGACTGATCGGTGCAAGGAATAGTGCTAATCTCTGCAAATCAGTGTGGAAGAGACAAAGTCCATTAGCGTTAGTCTTGTATATTGCGCAAAACAGAAGTTTAAGTGGAAATGGTGCAAAAGGGAAATGATCTTCTCATGAAGAGGGACATAATGGGAGTTTCTCCAAGAAGGCAAAGTATGCGGGGTTCACAGTAGAGGTTCTCTAGGATAGAGGAACAGTGAGTACATGGACAGTGACAAAATGATATGTAACAGACGCCCCCTAAAGCGTGAAGGCCAGGCTAGCGCGAGGCATGAAATTATTTATAAATCATTGCAGGGAATCAGTCTGCCATCGGAAGTCTTGCAAGCAAGTACAAATACATATACATAAACTAATATCCCTATCCAATGATACATGAATCGTGGCATGGACGCAACCATCCAGAGAATGATAATGTAAATGGATCTAGGTATGGGTGCATCCATCTGTAAAAAAAAGGATCATAACAAAACCAAGGTATGGTCGCAGCCATCCAATAATGAGAAGGATCACATATGATAATAGTTGTAGCCAGCCATCTGAAAGAGACATGCATATGATCATAACCATGTCACACCACTTCACAACATGGACTTTTTGTAATCTGAGTCTAGGGTCTTGCACTCCAACATGACCCAATCAAAGTAAAAATTCTAACATGCAAATAGATGTGTTGACGTTGAACATGATAGAAAGTCGCTTGATTACCAGTCAATGATGTAAGTTGTTAACAAGCATGACAGAAACTACCAATAATGACAATGGCCCTCAAGGTACTATCAGCATAATTCATGGAATGTAAATACATGAACTCAAGTCGAACATCTGTGAAATCACTCAATTGAAAGCCAATGATGAGAACTTGCCATCGAGTGAGAAGAACTTACAATTAAGGCATACAAGCTCTAAGGTATTGGAAGGTAGTCTCTTGGTCAAATTCTTAGATAATGAGTTGATGTCGATGGAAAGTGACCATCTCAAAGGAGGGCCATAATGAATCCCACATCATCGATGTGAGATGACAAGATGAAAAATGATCTTGGATGATACATAGAAACATAGGTATGTGTAACTACAGAAGGATAACTCTTGAACATATTGGCGACACAACTGGAAGTTTGGCAGCTCTTGGATCCATAGGATTGGTGGTCATGGTGACATAGTAGAGATCAGATGGAAGGTAAAAAATAAATGGCCCAAACCCAGGAAGGTCAGCGATGTAAAGGAGGATGTCCCAACCCAACACAAAGCAAAGAGTGTCATGTTCAAGAGTGGGTTGCTGACACAACTCGATAGGTTTCCAAATTTCCCCCCCACCATTTCTAGCGAGTACCCCAATTATTTTTTATCAAAATCTTGAAGGGGATAGCATGTGCTTGCACTGTAAGTTCATCCTTTAAACAAATCCAACCTAATAATTTTAACAAGCCCTAGGAACGAGAAGTTTGTGTTTGTCATGGTGATGAATCCAATGTTGTTTAATAGTTTAATGAGTCTCATAAAGGTGTAACTTCGTATCTTTTTCATGTTTAGAGAGTTTGAAAAATACACATAAAATAAAACTCCACATGGTCCCTTTTCGTACATTTGTGTCTCTCAAGCCCGAAAAGGTAGAAAACAATACTTGAGAGAACTGCTTGATCATTTCAGTTAAGGAGTACCTTTTTTGTAAATAGTGCCTCTCAGCCTGAAAAATGAGGAAACTTATAGTGGGCGCGTGATGTTTCGAATCCGTTAACAAGTTCGAAATGACAAGGGCTTGACCATCTTTTCATTTTTAAAGGGTTGGAAAAGAGTTGAAAGCGAACCTGCATTTTTATTCTCTTTAATGCGTAAAAAAGGGAAAAATACTCGATGATATTTTCATATGAGTTTAATGAGTCCAGAAAAGAGTTGAAATAAGACTCATCGCCATTGTCGAACGTCCATCACTTGTCGTTGCACAAACAAGGAAAAGCGTATCATCTAGTCTTTGAGGAAAAATAGGTGAAAAATATTTACAAAACCTGATATTTTCACAAAAAAATCAATAAATGGGGGAAAAGTAAATATATTTTTACCATTCACCATTTTACCTTCGTAGTGAAGACTTTTAACTACTTTTCCGCTAAGTTTTTTTGGAGCAGATCATGGGAGATCTGGGAGGCCGATGAACGAGTTGTGAGTTCCAGGTAATAGCCAAATCCCTCAGCTCCATTTTCATGCTATTTATTTATGTTTTTAACAATTTTTTTGGATTTTTAGGGATCTTTTTGAGAAAGTTTTCTCCCTCGGTCATCATCTTACAATCTTCCAAATATGTAGGCAACGCTTCATCCCATTTGGTGAAGTAATCCACAACAACAATAATGTAGCCATGCCCCCTAGCTAAATGAGGGTTACATCTCATATAATCAATGCCCCATTTTGCAAAGGGAACAACATTAATGATGGGGTGTAGGTGAGCAGGTGGGGCATGCATCTTGCGTTAGTAGATTTCACATTCATGACACTTGTGAACAACAAGAATGTAGTCTTTGAAGATGGACGGCTAGAAATAACTCGCATGAAGGATTTTTTGAGTTGTAGCATAAACATACATATGACCATCACATGCCCCAGAGTGGCAATCATTGAGAACTCTTTCAACTTTCTCAATCATAAGGTATTGGTGAAGAACATAATCGATGCTGACATGGTATAAAGTATCACCAATAATGGGGTACAGTTGCAAATGATGTTGTATCCTTCGATGATAATCTTTGGTAAACACGGACAGAAACATGGAGGTTTGGAGATACACGATGATATCATCATACGATGGACCAAGGGTGCTAATCAGGAAAAGGGTCTAATCTGGGAGTTGTTTATCTGCACCAGCAGGGAGAGATGTGGAAGGAAGGGAACATATCAATTATTTAAAAACAAGTGACTTCTTAGGTTTGGCCTTAGGGTAATGATCCATTTAGAATACTTTCCTCCCAGCAACGAATGAGTCAGGATGTAGGTCATAGGGTTGCATTCAAAAATCACTATAGTCATTCATAGGAGAATATAATGCAAAAAATGTTGAACAAGCTCGATAATGGCCAAAGACCTTGCTGCAACAAAGGTTTCCCTTGCAATAACAAAAGATTCCATTATTGCTGTAAAATCTTCCCTTCTTGTTGCAGGGGTAGTTGAAAAGTGCCAGAGAGATTACCGAATTGAATCAGCTGTAGCAAGGCTGGATGTACTACCCAGACAGGATGGTGCAAGGTTGATTAACCAATCCTTGAGAACCATACAAAATGTAAGGATTTTTGTATTAAACATGAGCCCCTTAAGGCTACTAATATTGAACATTGTTCAATCCGAACGGACCACTAGGATTCCGAACCTATTGGTGTTGGACATTGCTTGATCCAGTAGGGTCAGCAGGGCTGTAAATATTACCAGAAGAGGGTTGGTTTATACCAAGCATGTGAGCTTGTGAGATGCTCACATTAGTGGCACTTGACACCATAGAGACATTTAGATTCTACCCCCCAGGCGGTGGCACAGTCTGGCCACTAACTAACAAGACAGATGAACTGGCAAAGATAATGTTTGAAACACTAGTTGCAACTGACACGTAATTGGGATTGATGGTACAAGAGTGTTCGAGATGGTGAGTTGCATCGGGGCTGAAGTAACAACTCGTTGGGATGTCATGTTCATGACGAACAAACCTAACGTAGGTCTAATGCCTGATGCCCAAATAGAGTTATGGTAGAGTGATGAGGCAATCGATGTGCCCAAATGTAGGTGCCCTAAAGACACATAGCTAGGTGGCAAGCTGGCAGGAATACCCTCTAAATAAGGGAAACCATCAGGAGGGAACTGCAACTGCAATTATTCCCCCTCAACAGTTTGTGGAGTTGAGACTTCAGCATCATCCAGAGAAGTGACTGGAGCATTGCCCTTGGGTTCCATGTCCGGAAACAAACAACGATGGACAACGGAACATGTACCAGGGGATAGTTCCAAAGGAACACCTGGTTGATCGTACGGACTGTAAGGGTGGTACGGTGATATCTCAACAACGTCAAACAAAGGGTTTAGAGGATAGATAACCAGTCCAAGTTGATCGTGAGTGGTCGGCGGGTTCTCATGAGTTCGAACGTGATTATCCAGAGATTCTAGGTCAAGACCTAGACGAGATGATAATGGTTTAACACTCAAAACAATTGCAAGTTCAACATTTTGGTCCTCAAATTCCTCTGAAAAGTCAGGAATTGGCTCCTCGGATAATCTTTCAGATGGAGGAGAGGAAGAGGAAATGGGTGAACCATATGGTTTAGCCATAATGACCTGGTCTTAACCGAGAGAACAAATAACTTCAAGGCTTTAAAATGTCCTTTGAAGGGAACTCATAATTTGGTCAAAAGTCTAACAGGATGTTTTGGATTGTGGGCAATCAGTTATTTAAGATGCATAAAATACTGATGTTATTTCATTTTTAAAGAGTCGAGAAAGAAACAAGGATGACTCTATTGCTTTCTATTAGAAACGAGCTCGAAAGGACAAGTGCTTAGATGATCTTTTACGTTTAATGAGTCAAAAATATCAAATGACTACTCTGGATGATCTAGGTAAATATGATTACTAGGAAACCATGAACTGCAAAATACCCACTAGCGAACTAAGAAGTATGAGCAGGCAATCTCCCAAAATGTTGTGTTCAGTGTATCACATTCGTAAGTCGGCCGACTTGGCTTCCTAAGGATAAAAGGATTGTAGCCTAGTGGGGTCCCCCATTATATACGCGACGGTACGGGGAGCACAAATCCGTGCTAGCACTGTCTAATGCCAAAGCTAATGACAAAGGCTAGGTTTACAGATGCTGCAACATGTCTCTTGCCTAGATCTTCTAGATGTGATTGTTAATGTAAAATGCGCCTTAGGTAAATTGAATTCATTTTAGATTTGATCTGGAGTTAAGTTTCAGTTTTCAGGTCTTAGTAATGCTACTCAAAAATCCTAAAGTGAAACTAAATGAGACAAGACCCTTTCAATTCAATGAAATACCTACACTAGAGAGGGTAGAAACTACTCAATCAAATGCAAACAATCAAGCAACTGAAAACGAAATAATCTTAGACTACAATTTTTGAAAAATAAACTAATGATAGATGCATTCCAATTCCAAATTTATTGACAAGCACTTATCTATTATTCCTTTCAAAATGAAAAAAATTCTCTTCCTTTTCAAATGCTGATGCAATTCTAGTTTCTAAGAGATTCGAATCATAATGAAGCAGCAAGCTAGAGTTTCATATTTTCTCATAAAACAATGAGACAAACTTTTGCATACAATCTTTCAATGAGAAAAATTTCGAGACTATGAGCTCTTCAAGCAGATGAAAACATGAAAAGAGAATATCATTCAGATTGATGAAGCACCAACTTTGCCAAAACACAAGACCACCAATGTAATCTATGCCAGAAAAGGATGTTCAAACTAGTAAACAAAATTTTTTCAAACTTGTGCGAAAAGAGGTCAAAGTAGTAGGAGGGACCAAAAACAAATGCAAGCAGCAAACACACCCACAGCCGAAATCGATGAGTCCCCAAGCTGGTAAATGAACAACTGGCTAGATGTCCTAGTGTTGTTGGCCACTCAATGACTCGATCAATCAAACAAGAAGATGACAAGCCTACAAGCAAGCAAAACCAAATGAAAAGTGGCTTTCTAATCAGGGAGAAAAACAATCAAAAGGCACACAGGGTAAAAAACACAAGAGTAGAACACACTAGCCAAGATTGGGGTCTAGCCCTAATCTTCACATACAGGAATCAACACGATTGCCTAATTGAAAACAAGAGTGAGAAGTGGGTTGGTGCGATTGTCTGAGGAAACTAAGAAAAAATAAAAAATAAATTAAAATAGGGACCAGATCTGCTACTATGATTTTTAGACTTATGCCGGTAAGTAGGAGAAAAGCAACAGAACAAAAGGGAAAACACAAAACTAGCAAAGTTCTCATGAAATCCAAAACAAGCAAAGAGATGGTATCTCCCCAACGGAGTGGCCAGTTTGTGGTGAAGTAAAATTATTGTAGAAAATTTGTGTAGCTTAACCCAATAATGAAATATAAATCAAAGAAAAATATTATAACCTACTTGTACTATCAATTTGTGGAAGCTTAAAGATTGAGCTGAATAATATAAATAGAAGAAGAAGAATAAATGGCAAAATACAAATGAAAATACTTTGGGGAAAGCCTCAGCTAAAAATCCCACACAATTGTATTATCATAAATTGTGGAAATATATAGAAATTATACAAAGCCTTAGCTCTTTCAACTAGATAGCTCTCAATACAATCCTCACATATGCTCAAAGGAAATTTTGGCTTCTCTCCAGCCTTCCTCTCTGCCCTCCAAGCCCCTATTTCCTTGCACTGTTCCTTGTGGATGATTAGCCTATTACCAAGTGGAAAACCAACCCTTCAAAACTGCACAATCCTCAAGGATAAATCCTTGACTGCATGCATGAGTTTCCTCCATGAGAAAACAGATGCAAATGATAGTACATTGTCCTTAAACATTAGTCTCAACTGGGTCTTTCTCAGAATAGAAATGGATGAGTTTCTAGTGAGAGTACTGTAGAAATTTCACTTGCAGAACAAACTGATATATGCAATGTCCTAAAGCATAATACTTGTTCTACTTCTACAAAACATTAAGTGAAAGCATAATCGAATTCATGAGCAACATCAAGTAGAAACATGCATAACTAATCAAAAGAAATAATAACGCATAACACAAGATATATCCAAGGGAAAGCACCAGCATAAAACCCCAAGCATGTATTATCAATCAAGTGGAAATCCTCTTCACAATGCAAAAAGAATCAGCTCTCAAGCTATCCTGTTCTCTCTGTAATCAGAAGATCCTGATGATCTTCAATCATAAGATGAAAATCATGGACTACCTAGGCCTCAATATATAGCTGGCAAGTCCTCCAATCTCGTATAATAGTTGCTTCTCCATGAAAGGAATACTTACAAGAAATATCGAAGCATTTGATAGTACACTGTCCCACATCTGATCTCAACTGGGTCTTTGATAGAACTGACATGTAACAATTATCCATGAGTGGATTCTGAGTTATCTAAAATAATAGTTGTCACATGCATGCAAGCATTAACAAACTATATTTTACTATTTTAACAACTTGTTAAACTAATCTATCTGGACTTGACTAGTTACAAGTAGGTCAACTGATTCTCTCATATAGAACTCATACTTATTCCCTCAATCAGTGGAGGAAATTAAGGATAAATTCCTCAATCAGTGGGAAAACTCATGTGCATGCTCACAAAGACTTCAAATTTGAATTTTCTTAACTAATTAAGTCAACTAAATTAATTAATTAATATTTCCAACTGCTATTAAGGCCAAAATTAATTTTACTTCCTATAGATAGACTAGGCACTACTATAAATAGGAAGGGACCCAGAAATGTTATTTTTAGAACTTTCTATTTTTAGCAGTTTCACCTCTCACCTAATGCAGCCAATGACCTCATTGGCCAAACTACTATTTTTAGAAATGCTATTTTTAGCACATTCTAAATTTAACATTTCTTGTTGCACATTTTTCAACAGTCCCTCTCAACAAGAAAGGCTTCCTCTTGAACCCGATCATGTAACTCTGGAATGTTCTGCATGCAACACAACTACTCAGTCCACTTGCTCCAACAACACTTGGAGAAAAAATACTCCCAACTGACCACTCCGTTGGGCTAGGAACATACTCTGATGCTGAAGCTTTACTTGTTGCTGAAAAGTGCTCCCTCTCTGACATCTATGCTAATGAAAAATCTTCATGCATCTCGAACCATTACATACCTCTCTGTGCCACCTAGCACTGTGCAAAACACTTGAGCCTCTCGCATTGTTGTAGCCTACAAGCTATGCATTGTCCATCTACATCTGTCTCTACCTAATCAGTCAGTTCCTGCTACTCCACATCGAGGCTCCTATAGCATGGTCTCATCCAAGAGGTTGAGTACCTCAAGGATCTTGCCCCTCCTCCTTGAGATGATCACTCTATATCGCCCCACCTCCTACCTGGAGGTATGGCTACATGTGATCTCTCAGCCCACCCGGCTTGAAGTTTCACCATACTAGAGGTCTCTGCATGAGTAGATGTCTCTACTCGATCTCCACTTAGCTTCCCCTATTGTGGCTGCTCCACAACCTCCTTAAGCTGTTGCACCAATCGTGGCTCCTCCACAATCGTCTGAGACTTCTTCTGCCTTTGCATGTTGAGAGGTGATATACCCTCCCTCTCAACCACCAAGTCTCCATCAGTTCCCTTGATTCTCAAGGCTTTGCATGCATCTTGAACCTCAAGAGCATACAAGTTGTTGACCCGTGAACGAATCTGCTTCACTTGTCTAGTGATGATGTGTCTAAGGAAAACCTTTCCCTTATTGAAGACTACATCACAGCCTTTGTCTTCAAGCATCGCGATCGACACCAAGCTTCTCTCCAGTCCTGGTACATACTTGACATCAGTCAAGGTAAGGCAAGTGTGGAGCTATAAAAAGGGTCTCTTTCACCTCTAGTTACCTCACATTAATATGTCAATCCGGGAATGTTTTGGTATTTCAAAGAGTGTCTCAGTCTGAGGCTTATCATTTGTCAGAGTAATGCTCGTAGTACAGTTGTTTGAAACTACAAAAGTAAATTGATGTGTGTCTACAACTTGACTACTTCAAAAGGCTAAATCACACACTCAGATATGAAGCAATGCATCAGTCAAGGGTTCAGTAGTAATAACCCATCCCTTTAGAAACTGATGGAAAAGAAATCGGAGAACAGATCAAAGGTCTGGGAGCCGGGTAGCAAATGTCGATACTCACTACAGCCTAAGAGCATCCTTAACAAATAAGAAATGAAATGACAGATAAAGAGAAAAACAATGAAATAGAACAACAACCTTAAAATGGAACATCAATTCGAAAATGGAACAACAATTCAGAAATGGAACCACAATTCAGAAATGGAACAACAATTCAGAAATGAAACAGCAATTCAGAAATGGAACAGTAATTCAGAAATGAAACAGCAATTCGGAAATGAAACAGCAATCAAGGGATCGAGCAGTAACTAAGTTTAACAAGCTGTGAATCTATTCAATCCCATCAATCCAAACATCAATCCTTCATTCTTAAAGATGTACACACACAATGAAACAGCACTGAAAACCATATAAACACAATGTGCTTAGTCTGATTCTGTTATCACTCTGATTAGAAAGCATATGATTGCATCTCAAGACGAAACAATAATATTCAACAATTCAATAATCATATAAAATCAGAGCTTCCAAGATAAATTCTGTAATGCTAAGGCACAATTGCATAACACAAAAACTCTGTAATGGAACAACAGTATCCTGTAGAGATTAACCGTATTATACCAACACTTAAAGGAATAGTAACATAATGCAACGTCGATACAACACTTTTGTTTGTAGGAACATTAAGTAGATTAAACACGACAGAGCATGTGACATAAACTTTATAAAACACGTCAGATTACCAGATCATGTTGATAAGCAAACCACACAGAAACCACGCGTAATGGTACAAGAGCAAGTGTCCTCTAGGGCCGGGCCCTTAGCCTCTAGGGGTACACCGCTTAAGGTTGATCCAGGCTCAAAGATAAAAGAGTAACCAAGTCTGTATTAATGCATGAAGTAAAATTATAGTAAAGCAAGTCTTAGTAGAACATAATGATCATAGTCTTGATATTTTAAAACAAATTACATGAAAGCATGACCATCCCATTAGCTAACAATGCTATCCCTTATATAAGGGTGACGACGAAGAGATTCGCATAATCGTTAATCCTGAGTTACCTCTTCTCTTTTCTGCACTGAGCTGGTACCTCCGCTTCCTTTCCTGGGTTGGTCTATTTTGATCTGGTTTGCATGTAGTCTCTCGTCGAAGGGACAACAGTTAATTCATCATTGTCTTTTCCTTTAGGATGGCCATGTTTTGTTTTTCCTCCCTCCTGCTCATGGAAATGACAATTGTCAGCGTTCTACATTAATCTCACATGTTTCATTATAATTATTTATCATTTTCTAAGTTCATAATGCAAAAAGGCTTATAAGTCCTAATGAAAAGATACTGAAATAACCATCAAAACATACCTTCTTTGATACTACACACATCCCCCGACTTACCCTTTTTCATGGCCTCATGAAAACATTGTAGTTGACATGCAAGCCAGTGAGTGAGTAGGCTCGAGATGGAATCTCATGTGAGGGCCTACAACCATGATGCAAAACTAGATGATCAAAGAAATGGCCTGTCTGACCCTCAGGCATCTCATACAGGGCTTGGTATTCGGGTGCAGGATTCCAAATGATTGGACTCCGAAACCTATATCCTAACTAGGATTTCCCTGCCCTTAAAACAATTTCGCCATAGAGGGGAAAACAGTTGGCAGCTAGTTTAAAATTCTCATACTTAAATGGTTCTCTGCGCTAGATATTCGGATTAGATATTCGATATCGAAATTTAGCTGTATCAATGGCAACGTCTTTGATAGAGGAAAAGTATTCAAGTCCCTGCCAAATGATTGCCTCATGCATGGGTCCTAATGCTTCAATCACTCCTGGAGCCTTCATCAAATTTCTATGTCTCCTCCATAACTATGTTGGGTCCCTAAGCTTAGCTCTTACCCATAGATCTAATATGTTTTCTTGTCTTTGAAAAGCGTTATAGGCTTTGAGTCATTTAATTTGATTAACTGCAAATGAGATAAATGCTTGCAATTGAGTGTCCCCAACAAAAGGGCCAGGGTTTAGTTCGGTCTCTTGTTCTAGTACAAGGTTATGCAAGTGAAATTCACACAATAATCTCTGCACTTTTACCCCGTAGTGTTTACAATAGTTTATGAAATCATCTATGGTGTTAATTTGTATGGGAGCGCCTGCTTTAACAGCCTTTATTTTCAATTGTAAATACCTTTCCATTAAAAATAGGGCATAGTTCTTAGCAGGGGCTCTACATGCTAGGATGTCATTGTATAGAGAACACAAGGTATCCATCTATTTGATAACTACATCTAATCTACGAGTTACCTTTGCAACTTTCTCTTGTTCCTTCCGTCATCCTTCGAAGGCTTGGCTTTCAGAAAAGTTGATGTTCCTTAGCTGTTGCTGTAGTTCTTCATATTTTTCTTGGGGGACCGTTTGCTCCCTAAGCTTTTCTGCTTCTTGCTGAGCCTGCTTCAAACCCTTCTGAAGGGTTACCATTTTCGGATCCTTTTTCCATGCAGCCGTGGAGGCCGGGAGTTTTACTTGAACTTTCTTATTGTGCTGCTTCGAGTTCAGAACCCTTATTACTCCCGAAGGTGGTGCCTCCGCTTGAACTATCTTATCATCCATTTCTATTTTAACATGAACATCAGCCCATTGTTGTTCCTTTTCAATTGGAACAACAGTCTATTTTTCAGCTTCATTTGGAATAGCAGCTTGGCTTTTGTCTGGATTTTGAGCAGCAGGATGGATTCTGGTCCTCTGCCTCTTGCCCTTAAGGGGTTTTGCTGGTGTGGTTGGACCTTTTATTCCTAAAGTCCCTTTTACCCTTTGCCTTGCCTTTAGAATCCTAATCTGTTGGTGAAGCTAGACTATTATGTTCAATAACCTCTGTTGTTCCTTTCGTAATTCCCTTATTTCCACCATTTCTTCAGAAGGAACAACAGGTTGTTTACTACGGTCTGGGCTGCAGCTAGATCCCTGATTTTCTTCCTGGGGTGGCTGTTCCGGGGCAAGAACCTTGATTGGGTCTGTTATTTCTTGGGCTAATTCTTTTTTTTCCCTTATTTCCTTCGGACTTTCTTCTGGTTC
Organism: Pinus taeda; assembly: GCA_000404065.3. Taxonomy (NCBI): domain Eukaryota; kingdom Viridiplantae; phylum Streptophyta; class Pinopsida; order Pinales; family Pinaceae; genus Pinus; species Pinus taeda. The sequence goes on from APFE031022067.1 coordinate 66,448, forward strand.
CTTTTGATTAGGAACGGGTTGTTCCTGCTCAGTATTTTCTGACATCTTCTCATCATGAATGGAAAAATTTTCTACTTCTGCCTCTTTTACATGTGATTCCTCGGGTGCATCTTTATCCTGGGGTTTCTCTCCGGGATGGAGGTCTGATGGACTCAGAGGTTGGCAATAATTCGCCCATATTGGCCAAAACTTTTGCCAATTCATCTTCCCTTAATGGGTCTTGTAGTGGGCTTCCTTCCTGCTGTTCCATTCCTTCCTCCTGCTCGGATTGCTCGGCTTCTTTTCCCTCGTCTCCTTCCTCTTTAGATTGCTCATCTTTTTCTTCTTCTTCTTCTACAGATTGCTCTGCCTCCTCTTCTTCTTCTTCTTCTACAGATTGCTCTGCCTCTTCTTCTTCTTCTTCTTCTTCTGTAGATTGCTCTGCCTCCTCTTCTTCTTCTTCTTCTTCTCCTGCTTCTGCCTCTGCAGACTGCTCTACCTCCTCTTCTTCTTCTTCTTCTTCTTCTGCTTCTGCTTCTACAGACTTCTCTGCTTCCTCTTCCTCTTCTTCTTCTGCTTTTTCTTCTGCTTCTGCAGACTGCTCTGCTTTCTCATCCTGTACTTCTATTTCCTTGTCTTCTCTTAGGGATTTCTCATCTTCGATTTCCACTATCTGGCTAGTGCCTTCCTGGGGCTTCTCCATCCCCCCTCGTAGCCATGCTAGCCAGACTGATTTCCTGCGTTTTTCTGGTTGCTCGGGTGCGTTGGTAACATGTTTCCATTTTTCTGATTTCTTATGTTTTTCAGGTTGCTCAAGTGTGCTAGTGACCTGCTTCCTTTTTTCTGGACATTGAGGTGTGCTAGTGACTTATTTCCGTTTTTTCGGACGTTCAGGTGTGGCCAACCCCCCATTTACAATGGTAATTAGTTCTTCCCAGCAGCTCTGTTGCTGGGTGAGACTATGGTTGACTATCAACCGAATTAATCCGTGATGACTAACAACTAACTCTACGTGCTGTGCCTTTTTCATGCTTCGTGCAACGTCATGAAGTAATAAATTCAACAATGCAGGTAAATTTACAGAGCATTTCTGTTTTAGAATAGCTAGGAGTTTAAGATGTCGTGGTCTTACCACGTCTTTTCTGCCTTCACAAGTGATATAACTTTGGATGGTCTTTGCTAATTCTACCCACGGCTCTCCTAGTGTTGCTGGCAGCAGCCCTTTTCCTCAAATTGTCAGGCTCAGTCCCTCGTTCTAAAATATCTCTATAATCTTCTGCAGCCTTTCCTTTTTTAACTTCGATACTGGTCTAGTGGCTGGCAGTCCCGAGACTTTTGCGATTATGTCATCGGTGACTGCTATATGTTTTCCTCTTACTGTGGAGTATTCCTCTTGTAAATTCTGCAAAAATTCAATTGCTAGAGTTTCATTGGACTTCTTCAGGTGGTTAAGATAGGTCAGCCATCCTACTCTTGCCAAGATTTCCCAGGCAGTAGCCGAAACAGTTAGCACTTGTGGTTCTCTGCGAACTGATCTTCCTCCCATAGTTTTGGTGTGAATTCTCAAAGGAACGGCAACTGTTTGTTGAAACACAGAGAAGCTGATGGCGTAACACTCGTTCAAACTCTAATGCTACGGCATATGTAATGGAAATGGATTTGAACAGCAACTCATGCAGAAAAAAACAAAAAAAAATAGGAAGAGATAGTACCGTTGAGTCGTGCTATGCTCGAGTACACAATCTCCCAAATGGCGAGCTGACACGCGCTCTGGGGAATGATGAGGTTAACCTCCCCCCCGCAATGTGATAGGCTCTCCCAGCCGTCAACTAAAGGAGCAGTGCCTGTTCTACAACAAAGTCTTTAAGGAACAGCGTATGGCAATATGCCATGTTTACAAAAATAGCCTATTACTAAAATCGAGGTATAAAGTTGTGTCTCTTAATTATGTAAGAGACTGCGGTGATTTGATGCAAGTTCGGGGATAAGACATTTGCCGTAAATAGAGTCTCATGCAGTCATTGTCATTGGTTCTATAATGATTGGTGATAATATATAGTCATGCGTTATATGGTTGGGGTAATATCATATAATTTATTACCACGGCATAAGAAACAAAAGGATGCAATTAACTTACCTATTGGTGTAAATAATGCGACTTCAATACCATTAACAATGCTCTGCTACCGATAGGTGTCCATAATCTTGACAGAGTTGTTTGTTTCACCCATGGAACCATAGTCCTTTGTGTATGCTAGGAAACATTGTTCAATGTCAAAATATAGGCCATTATGCTGGCTTGGTGACCAGTTAGCCATAATGCCATTCACAACGAAGGAGCGAATAGTGGGCAGGCTGGCTCGTGATGAGACCTCCTGTTCCAAGGGTTGTTTGTTTGATATACCTTTTGGAACATTTTCCTGGTGTGGTGGCCATAGTGGGAATGCCACTTCCCTTCCGTCCTGATGATCATGGTAGGCCAGCTCTTAATGAGACTTCCTATCCTGCAATTTGACAATTTAGAAACCATGTTTTGCTCCCTTTTTTCCTTTTTTTTCATAAAAGTGCCTTCCCTATTTATACACAAAGGGTGGTTCAACACACTTAAGAGTAGGAATGGTGGAAGAAGTCTTAATATCCCAATAGGAAGGTATAGATCCTTTGCTCTTATTGCTGAATGATGGTCAAAGCGGATTAAAAAGGGACCAACATGATACAGATAACCAATCAGAACAGAATTAGTAGAACAATGGCAGCACAAGATGATGAATAAGCATGTCTTTCCTTGTGTCTTCTCACCAATTCAGGGTAGTTTCTTATAAAGATAGCGATTTATGATTGAGTGATTTTTGTATGCTGTGTTTTTGTTCCCATTACATAAATGCATAGCCGTATCAAAACGAATTGAAAGAACATTTAGTAATAAGCATCCTCAATTTAGAATAGCAAAAGGAACAAGCTATTTCACAAGGAGAGAAAAAGCATACAAGTGGTGTTCCTTTTGAGGAAGGGAACAACAATAGTTCACAAATGCTGTCCCTTTGGAAAAAGGAACAACAAAAACATACAAATGACGTTCCTTTGGAAAAGGAACAACATAAATAAAAAAAATGTTGTTCCTTTGGAAAAGGAACAACAGAAAGAAAAAGTGTTGTTGCTTTGGAAAAGGAACAACAGAAACACAAAAATGCCATTCCTTTGGAAAAGGAACAGCAGAAATCAAAAGTGTTGTTCTTTTGGAAAAGGAACAACAGAAAGCAAAAGTGTTGTTCCTTCAGAAAGAAAAAGTGTTGTTCCTTTGGAAAAGGAACAACAGAAAGGAAAAGTGCTATTCCTTTAGAAAAGGAACAACAAAAACATATAAATGTCGTTCCTTTGGAAAAGGAACATCAAAAACTCACAAATGTTGTCCCTCTGGAAAAAGGAACAACATAAATCAAAAGTGTTGTTCCTTTGGAAAAGGAACAACAGAAATCAAAAGTGTTGTTCCTTTGGAAAAGGAACAGCAAAAACATACAAATGTCGTTCCTTTGGAAAAGGAACAGCAAAAACTCAAAAATGTTGTCCCTTTGAAAAAAAGGAACAGCAAAAACTCCTAATGCCATTCCATTTGGAAAAGGAACAGCAGAGGTATCAAAACTTGTTTCAAATATATGTACAAAAATAACTTAAGAAGTTATGTACAGACTGTAAAGAAAAGTAAATTCCTTAGTGAATTACAGGTGAGGAAGACTTGTCTTCCTCCCCCAAGATCTCCATATCTAAATCTTGGAATAGCTATTGGCAGAAGGACTCCCGAGTAAGTGGTTTGCGATAGAGACGAACTCGATGGCCATTTGCCTTAAAGGCATATCCAGAACCATCAATAGTGATTAAGGTAAGGGTACCATTGTCATGAACCTTCTAGATTTCATATGGTCCCAGCCAACGAGTTTGGAGTTTTCCGGGGAAGTCCTGAGACCTGGAGTCGTACAAAAGAGCCCAGTCTCCTTCGTGGAAGGCTTTATTTTTAATGAGAGCATCATGCCATTTAGCTCTCTGTTGTTGTATCAAAGAAGTGTGTTGAAGTGCAGAGAGCTTAATTTCATCCAGCTCATTGATCTGTTGTAGCCGATTAACCTGTGCCTCAGTTAGGTCTAAGCCAACTTCATGTGTTGTTCGTAATGTTTGGATTTCGAATTTTATGGGAAAAATGGGTTGTTTACCAAACACTAGCTGATAAGGTGAGTAACCGGTGGTACTTATCCATGTTGTTCTATAAGCCCATAGTGCTTCAGGTAGTCTGGCAACCTAATCACGTCTATGTGATGCAACAATTTTTGTTAGGATTGTTTCTATTACTTTATTGCTGCTTTCTACTTGCCCATTTGCCTGTGGGTGATATGGAGTAGTAATTTTATGCTGGACATGATAGTTGTTGAGTGTTGCAGCTATTCTATTTCTAGCAAACTGTGGTCCACCGTCTGTAATTATCTCTCTTGTAAGGCCATAATGTACAAATAGATGGAACAAGAACTGTTTAACAAAGTCTTCTATGGCTCTTGGCAATGCCTCTGCTTCAACCCACTTGGTGACATGTTCTGTTGCCACCAGAATGTATGTTTTCTGGTTTGATGATGGGTTGATTGGTCCCATGAAATCAAGAGGCAATCACTCAAATGGTTCGATGACTAGCAATGGTTTCAGAGGCATCTCATCCGACTAACTAGGGCGTCCCGCTGTCTGGCAACTGTCACAGGCTTGGACAAATTTCTTTGCATCTTTGAAAATTGTGGGCAAATAATACCCTGTTTGTAGCACTTTATGTCTAGTCCTATGATCAGCGAAATGTCCACTGCATGGTTGGTCATGGCAGGCTTTCAATATGTCAAAAATTTCGTCCTCTCGAATGCATCTCCTGATATGCATGTCTGCCCCTGTGTGAAACAAATAGCCCCAAATCCAGGAAAATCTAGTACTTCACTAAACAATATGTTTTCGCTCATTAGGAGTTAGATGCTTTGGTAACTTACCTACTACTAGGTAATTGGAAAAATTAGCATACCAGGGTGTTTGAAAAACAATAGCAAAGAGATGCTCATCCGGATATTGATCTTCAACTGCTGCTAATCAACTGGCTTTGGCATTCTTGAGAGGAAATCAGTGACTGGGTTTTCTTTTCCAGGTCGATCCTTGATTGTAATATCAAATTCCTACAATAAAATCAGCCATCTAGTTATTCTGCCATTTGTGGTAGGCTTGTTTGCTAAATATTTTATAGCATAATGATCTATATACAAGATAACAAGATATCCAGTAATGTAATGTCTGAATTTATTCACGGCATGTATAATGGCTAGAAATTCTTTTTCAGTGACAATATAGTTTAATTTAGCAGGGGATAGATTTTTGCTAATGTAATAAATTGCATATGGTTTTCTATCCTCTTCATGTCCAAGAACTGCTTCAATGGCTGTGTCTGAGGCATCAGATGATATCTGGAATGGAAAATCCCAATTTGGTCATCGAAGGACTGGGGCTGTGGATACAAGCTTCTTCAGATCCTTGAAAGCACGTTCCGATTTCTCTGTCCAAAGAAAATCAACGTTACTAGTTAGTGCATACAAGGGTGCAGCAATGCGTGAATAATGTTCTATAAACCTTCTGTAGTGACCAGAAAATCCAAGAAAGCTACGTACCTCTTTTTGAGTGGTAGGAGTAGGACTAAGCAAAAGTATTTGGATTATGGCTGGATCTACCTGAATGCCAGCTGCTGAAATATAGTGTCCTAAAATAAGTCCTTCCGTCATCATCATATAACATTTTTCATGGCTTAAACAAAGCCTGGTAGCAATGCAACATTGTAGGACTTTTTATAGTGTATCTCGTGTTGGGTCAAAATCATATCTGTATGGAGTAAAGTCATCCATATATACTTCCAGTCCTTCATTTATCAGGTCTGCAAAAATGCTAAGGATATCCCTTTGGAATGTGGCAAGGGCATTGCATAAGCCAAAAGTTAAAACTCGGTAGGCGAATGTTCCCCAAGGATAGGTAAAAGAAGTTTTGTCTTGATCTTCAGGGGCAATCTGTATTTGGTTATACCCACTGAAGCCGTCAAGGAAAGAAAATAATTTCTTTCTTGCCAAAGTGTCTAATACTTGGTCGATGAATGGGAGAGGGAAGTGATCTTTTTGTGTTGCTTTATTTAGCTCCCTGTAGTCCATGCAGATTCACCATTTCCCATTCTTTTTTCGTACCACCACAAGCAGGGAGACCCATTTACTATCAGAGATAGGATACATAAAGTTAACATCTAAAAGTTTTTGAAGCTCAGCTTTTACCACTTCTTTTAGATGAGGATTTAGTCTTCTCTGAGGCTGCCTAACAGGTCTTGCATCGTTTTCTATGTAAATGTGGTGTGTACATAACTGGGGGTCAAGTCCTTTCATATCAGGGTAGTCCCATGCAAATGCTTCCTTACATTTCCTGATGAGCTTTGTTTTTTGTTCGGATGTGAGGTTGGCGTTAATGTTTAAGGTTTTTTCGGGTTCAATTTCCACAATTTTACTATTTGCAACAGAAGTGACAGGGATTGTGTGATCATGTCTATCTTTCAGAGGGTCTTCTTCTATTTCGTTATCAAATGCTGCTTTTATCATATGACATTGGGTACGAGATGTGAGTTCATTTTGACTAATGAAATTACTGATGGCATCCTCTTCTGTTTGGTATTTGAACTCAAGTGCTTCTTGTATAATTAATGGAGATCTAATGTTATCAGTAAGATATGATACAGGGTTCCTATTAGTTTTGACTATTGTGATACTTGGCTGTGCTAGGGGATATAACACTAAATTCTTGATATCCGCTCCTCTGGTTATGATCATGTTCCCTTGTCGACAACCAATATAGGCATCAGCAGTGGCGAGCTAAGGCCTTCCTAAAATCAATGGATATCCATCAAGTCGGGTTTTAGGATTTATTATCAGAAAATCGGTTGGATATTCCTAGGAGTCAACTGAGACCATGACATCATGTAGTATGCCTTCTGGCCTAACCACAGATCGGCCAGCCAATTCTAACAATGTGGAGGTGGGTTCTACAGATGTAATGCTTAGCTTTTGGCAAGTAGTGGTTGTTAAGATATAGATTGTAGCTCCAAGATCAACTAAGGCATTGGGCAGGGTTTGACCATAAATTTGGACAGTTACTATTGGGTTTCCTGGGTCTTCATACTTAATGGGTGTTTCCTTTCCTGATAATAAGTCAGATAAGGTGCTGACTACTTGAACTCTTGGATTATTTGTTATATTCCTCCTTGGTCCTTTTATGAACAATTCTTTAATAGTTTTTGCGTATATCGGGATGTCTTGAATGGCTTGGAGGAATGGTATTTTTATGTACAAATTTTGTAATTCTCCCAGAATGTCAAAATCAGATTGTTGTATAGGTCGAGGTATGACTAATCATTCTGGGAACGGGGGAGAGGATGTGGTCTCTTGATTATGAGTTTGATGTTTATTCACATCCTCTTCATGTGACAGATGTTATCTAGGTAACTGATCTTCAATCTGAACTGTTTTATTTCCCTCAGTTTGAATAATACGCCCAGATCTTAGCTGAAGATCACTACACTCCCTCAGATCGGGTCCTACTTCTGGTGTTTCTAGGATTTGGAAAGATTTGATCGGTCTGTTATTTGGGTTGGGGTTGGGTTGGGCTAGGAGTTGTGGTCTCAGATTAGACTAGGGATTTTGCTGTAAAGCTGGTAGTTTAGGTTGAGGGAGATGGATGTTTCATACTAGCTGATGCGTTGGTCTCTGCCAGTTAGTTTGCCAGGCTGAGCTTTGTGAAGTAGGGGAAGTCCATTGTGGTGGGTATGGGTTATTTTGCCAATATGGTGGGGGATAAGGAGGATTCGACCAACCAGATTGGCTCGTTTGATTCAGCCACGGGTTTGCAGAAGGATATGACTGTGGTGAGCAATTTGGAAATGGAGGCTGAAATTGACTTTTCCATGTATTATACTATTGAGCATTATCCTGCGGAGACTGAAAAGAAGAAGCTGGGTCTGGAAACATACCGGTTTGTCGCGGCTACCACTAACGGCGCTGGTTGAGCAAATACACTGCTTCTGGCTCTTCCTTTGCCTCCTTATATACTGCTTTCAGCCCAGACAGTGAGGGACAACTTTCTGTAGAGTGATCCCTTGTACAGATGGCGCATGTTTGGACTGCATCTAGTGGACACTCCTTATGGCTATGCTTCTTCCTGCATCTGGGGTAGAAGATTGCCAAATTCTGTTCTGCCTCATTTGCTTTTGCATGGCCTACAAAACATCCAATTGTGTAGTCAGTGTCCCTAGTATATCAGTTTTAAAATTTTCTAATAAATTTCAAATTTCTACACGAGTTACTCCTTCTGATGAAATTTTATTCTCTCTTACAAACCGATCATCTTCTACTGGTTTGATTCATGTACTGCCTCTCGAACTCCTGATGCATAAATCAACTATGTCAGCAAAACTTTCTTGATAAATATCCCCTTTTCCCATAATGTTTAATGTTTCGATCCATTGTTCTGTCATGCCCCTTATTAATGTTGTTTTTAACACGTTATTAGGTAAAGGCAGTGATGCATAGGGAGATCTTTGTAGATTATACTAGAAACGTTCCACATACTCTTCTAATGTTTCGTTTGGTCTAGCTATAATCTGGAATATTTCATCTTTCAGTTCTCTAGACCTGTAATAGTCTTGATATTTTTTTAGAAAAGATTCTTTCATTTGTTCCCAATTATTTATATCCCCACCACCTAATCCCATAAACCATCTTAAAGCAGCCCCTTTTAGTGTAGATGGAAATAGTTTTAGTTTCTGGGGGTTAGTGGTGTAATCATATCCCCTGCACAGTACATCAAATTCAAATAAAAATGCATCCGGGTCTTCTGATGTAAGCCCGTGAAATGTAGGGATATGTTGAAGGGGGATTGCTTTCATGGGGGAATTTACTGCAGAATCCACTATGGGGTATCGTAATGTATAGGTTTGGGTGTTTTGCTGGTTTTGAGCCATTGGATCGAATATGTGCCAATAACCTTCTGGAATATCTAGGAGGGTGTTCCTAGGTTGAAAGGGAATGGATTTGATAGAAATAATTTTAATAGCACTTCCTCTATCTAGCACTTTTAACTGAGGAGATTGGGTCCCTTCAAGAGTAATTTTTGCAGCACTCCCTTTGTTTGGGCTTCTCAATGGCTGAGTTATCCTAAGAGGAGATCTCGGTTCCTTAGTTTCCCCTGTCTCTCCTTCTCCTTCACAAATATTACTGAAATTCCCTTCTTGCAATAGCTCTGGAATAGAATTTTCAATTTCTTGAAAGTCTTGTTCGTCAGTTTGACTATGCACCTCAGCAAAGGCTATAGATGGTGAACCTGTGGCCCGAAGGGAGCTAGTACGTTGTTTGGAAGTAACTTTCCTGGGTCCTACTGAGGGCTGAGATTCAACTAAGGGTCACCGACCCCTTAGCCTTTTTTGGTTTTGGTATAGGTCTGGAATTTTTCTCTAGCTTTTTCTGCTTAGTCATGCGCTCAATTTAACTACTAAATCCTACTTAAGCAAATAGCAGCAAATCTGCAGGAAAGCGGGCAAAGGAGCAGGGCTTTTACATGCTCCACACGTAGGTTCTTACCTTCCGTTTTCAAAACCCAATTCTTCCCTAGCAGGTTCGTACACTACTCTGAAAAAAGAACAAATGGCTAAACTCTCTCCCCGGAAACGGCGCCAAAATGTGGAGCTATAAAAAGGCTCTCTTTCACCTCTAGTTACCTCACATTAATATGTCAATCCGGGAACGTTTTGCTATTTCAAAGAGTGTCTCAGTCTGAGGCTTAGCATTTGTCAGAGTAATGCTCATAGTACAGTTGTTTGAAACTACAAAAGTAAATTGATGCGTGTCTACAACTTGACTACTTCAAAATGCTAAATCACACACTCAAATATGAAGCAATGCATCAGTCAAGGGATCAGTAGCAATAACCCATTCCTTTCGAAACTGATGGAAAAGAAATCGGAGAACAGATCAGAGGTCTGGGAGCCGGGTAGCAGATGCCAATGCTCACTACAGCCTGAGATCGTCTTTAACAAATAAGAAATGAAACGGTATAAAGAGAACAGCAATGAGATAGAACAACAACCTTAAAATGGAACAACAATTCGAAAATGGAATAGCAATTCAGAAATGGAACAACAATTCAGAAATGGAACAACAATTCAGAAATGAAACAAAAATTCGGAAATGGAACAACAATTCGGAAATGAAACAACAATTTGGAAATGAAACAACAATCAAGGAATGGAGCAGTAACTAAGTTTAACAAGTTGTTAATCTATTCAATCCCATCAATCCAAACATCAACCCTTCATTCTTAAAGATGTACACACACAATGAAACAACACTGAAAACCATATAAACACGATGTGCTTAGTCTAATTCTGTTATCACTCTAATTAGAAAGCATACGATTGCATCTCAAGATGAAACAATAATATTCAAGGATTCAATAATCATATAAAATCAGAGCTTCCAAGATAAATTCTGTAATGCTAAGGCACAATCGCATAACTTAAAAACTCTATAATGGAACAACAGTATCCTGTAGAGATTAACCATATTATACCAACACTTAAAGGAATAGTAACATGATGTAACGTTGATACAACACTTTTGTTTGCAGGAACATTAAGTAGATTAAACACGACAAAGCATGTGACATAAACTTTATAAACCACGTCAGATTACTAGATCACGTTGATAAGCAAACCACAAAGAAACCACGTGTAATGGTACAAGGACAAGTGTCCTCCAGGGTCAGGCCCTTAGCCTCTAGGGGTACATCGCATAAGGTTGATCCAGGCTCAAAGATAAAAGAGTAACCAAGTCTGTATTAATGCATGAAGCAAAATTACAGTAAAGCAAGTCTCAGCAGAACGTAATGATCATAGTCTTCATCTTTTAAAAGAAATTACATAAAAGCATAACCATCCCATTAGCTAACAATGCTATCCCTTATATAAGGGTGACAACAGAGATATATAGATGCAGAAATAGATAAAATAGCGATCCCTCAGGATCAAGGATCCTGAGGGATTCATAGAATCGTTAATCCTGAGTTACTTCTTCTCTTTTCTGTGCCGAGCTGGTATCTCTGCTTCCTTTCCTAGGTTGGTCCATTTTGATCTGGTTTGCATGCGGTCTCCTATCGAAGGGACAATAGTTAATTCATCTTTTTCTTTTCCTTTAGGATGGCCACTTTTTGTTTTTCCTCCCTCCTGTTCATGGAGACGACAATTGTCAGCGTTCTATATTAATCTCACATGTTTCATTATAATTCTTTATCATTTTCTAAGTTCATAATGCAAAAAGGCCTATAAGTCCTAATGAAAACATACTGAAATAACCATCAAAACATACCTTCTTTGATACTCCACAACGAGCTCCAAGCTCCCTCTGAAAAATAATCGTGCCTACACGTGAGACACTATACTTCTCATCATTAGCCATTGCTATGAGTATCTGGAGATCTTTCTCCTCCAAAGTACTGAAAAAACTCATGTCATCGGTCATGTGGAAAGAAGCTCCACTATCACGAAACCAGCCACTCCCCACCATGGATGAAACCATGCATGTAAAGAGTGTGAAATCCAACTCAAACTGTGAAGCAAGTGCCTCACCTTTAGATCCTTCCCCAGAACCCTTCTTGGATTTCCTCCATGGACAATTTGCAACATAATGGCCCACCTCATGACAACGAAATCATCACACTTTTGATTTGAAAACCTTCTTTCCATCATTGGAAGAACTGGATTTGGAAAGAGAAACCTTCTCCTTCCCCTTCTTTGCCTTACTCGCTAAGGCACGGTTCTCCTCATCATGCATAGATGAAGAACTGTCTATGGTGCTTCGTCTGATCTCCTCTTGCATCAAGTCCAACCATAGTTGTTCCCAATCTGGCAGTTTCTCCCTTCCATTCACTGAGTCCTGGTACCTATGGCAACTCTTAAGAAGGCCAAGGAGTGCTAGACTCACCATATCCTCATCCGACGTCATGACCCCTACACTTGCAAGCTCGTCCCTGCATGTGATGAGCTTGGTCAAATACATAGAGATTGTCTCATCCCTTTCACACTTGATCTTTCGAAGTTTGTCCTTTAGTGCTAGCTTCCTCTGATCACTGTTATTCTGATATAAATATTTCAATTTTTTCCACATTGCATGTGGAGTATCCTTCCCATGGAGGCTCGAGATAATGTGATCTCACACTCCCTCCAAGAGAATTCTCCTAGTTCTAACCACACACTTCCCCCATTCCGCCTGCTGAGTCTTGTCAGTAGGCTTAGGAATTTCTTTATCAATGAAATCCTTAAGGCCATTATCTTCCAAAAATGCCTCCATGAGATCCCTCCAAGCTATATAGTTTGAGTTGCCATCAAGGGCATACCCAAGCCTCTAACCATAGAACACCATCGATGAAATAGATGTGATAAGAACTTGAGATCTATATCCTGAGTAATAAACTTCAAATTTCTCCTACTAGTATATTGTTCTTGCTTGATCACCTGTGCTCCGATACCATGTAGAATTTTGTAGAATTTTTCTACAAATCAGCTAGCTCTGATACCATGTAGAAATTTCACCTATAGAGCAAACCAAAATATGAAATGTCCTAAATCATAATACTTGTTCTACTTCTACAAAACATTAAGCGGAAGCATAATCGAATTCATGAGCAACATCAAGTAGAAACATGCATAACTGATCAAAAGAAATAATCACACATAACACAAGATATATCTAGGGGAAAGCACCAACATAAAACCCCAACCATGTATTATCAATCAAGTGGAAATCCTCTTCACAATACAAAAAGAATCAGCTCTCAAGCTATCTTGCTCTCTCTATAATCAGAAGATGCTGACGATCTTCAATCAGAAGGAGAAAATCATGGTCTACATAGGCCTCAATATATAGGCCACAAGTCCTCTAATATCCTATAGTAGATCCTTCTCCATGCAAGGAATACTTACTAGAAATCTCCAACCATCTGATAGTACATTGTCCCACATCTGATCTCAACTGGCTCTCTGATAGAACTGACATGCAACAATTATCCATGAGTGAATTCTCAGTTATCTAAAATAGTAGTTGTCACATGCATGCAAGCATTATCAAACTATATTTTATTATTTTAATAACTTTTTAAATAATCTAACTGGACTTGACTAGTTAGAACTAAGTCAACTGATTCTCTCATTATAGAACTCATACTTATTCCCTCAATGAGTGCAGGAAATTAAGGATAAATTCATCAATCAGTGGGACAACTCATGTGCATGATCACAAAGACTTCAAATTTGAATTTCCTTAACTAATTAACTCAGTTGAATTAATTAATTAATATTCCCAACTGCAGTTAAGACCAAAATTAATTTTACTTCCTATAGATAGACTAGGGACTGCTATAAATAGGAAGGGACCTAGAAATGCTATTTTTAGAACTTTCTATTTTTAGTAGTTTCACCTCTCACCCAATGTGGCCAATGACCTCATTGGCCAAACTGCTATTTTTAGACATGCTATTTTTAGCAGGTCTATTTTTAGCACATTCTAAATTTAACATTTCTTGTTGTACTATTTTCAACAGGTACCTTCAATTAACTGTAGTAGCACTAGTTGAGTATGTTAATGTATCAACTAATTGTTAACTCACTATTAGTTCCTCAAATAATTCGGAACTAATTTAACTGGACTTAGCTCAGTAAACTGAGTTATCTAATTACAACTAAAATATAACTCAATCTTATCTCTTTAATTTAAGGGATAACTCTCTCACGACTTCAAGAAGACTTCTAACTTGAATTTCTCCAACTAATTAATTTAAAATAAATAAATTAATTATTTCCAAGTAGTTGTTAAGACTAAATTCGATTTTAATTCACAATTTAATTCAAGGACAAATTAAATTGGAATATTCTTGTTGCCATATTTCAACAATCCCTATCAACAAGAAAGGGATTATTTGCCACCCTGATTCTGTCTCTATTGAACTCAAATTTACACTTTGACAATGCCTTTGTCAAAATGTCAACATCTTTCTCCTCTATCGAAATATATTGCAGCAACATGATCCTCCTCGCTAGACAGTCTTTGAGATGTTGATACCAGATGTCGATGTGCTTGGACCTATCATGAAATACTGGATTCTCAGAGAGTTTGATACAACTCTGATTATCACAATAAGTCATAGTTGGATCCATCCTCTAATCAAACGAACCAACTAGGATTTTCCTCATCCATATGGCCTCACATGTTGCCTGACTTGTAGCCATGTATTCTTCCTCTGCCACATTAAGTGCAAACGACCTCTGTTTCCTGTTGTATGAAGAAACTATTGCCAACCTAAGGTTGAAAATACCTCCTGATGTGCTCTTCCATCCGATGGACTCCCTGCCCAATCTGCATCAGCGAAGCCTTGTAGCTTCACTCCCTCTATTTGTTTGTACCATAATTCATAATGAGATGTGCATCTGAGGTATTTGTATACATTCTTTTCCACCTTCCAAAATATCTTGGTAGGTTGAACCATCGCTTGACATAGTTGGTTCAGCGCATAGAAAAAATTTGGGCATGTGTTCACTAAGTAAATAAATGAGCCCATAAGCTTCCTGTACATAGTAGCCTCTACCACTTCTCTTGAAGTAGCAACCTCCTTCCTCCACTTACCTACTAGAGGAGTCTACATGGCCTTTCACTTCTCCATGTGGATTCTCTTGAGTATCTCATTGGCATACTTGCCCTGAGACACAAACAACTCCCCATCCTTCTACCACCCTTCCATGCTAAGGATGTAATGCATGAGACCCATGTCTTTCATTTCAAATTCTCCTATAAGATCCTCCTTGCAGACACGATCAGCTGATCATCGCCAGTCAATATGAAATCATCAACATAAAGTAAAATGATCAACAACTTACCTTTCACTGCGATGTGGTACAAGTTCACATCCGCTTCACTCTTTGTGAAGCCCAACCCGGTGAAGTATTTGTCTATACTAGTGTACCAAGAACGAGGTGCTTGCTTCAGACCGTATAATTGTCTCTTGTGTCGGCACACATGTGACTCATGATCAAAGGTCTCAAAACCTTCCAAATGCTCTATGTACACCTCTTCCTCAATCTCACCATTAAGGAATGTTATCTTCACATCCATCTGATGGATCTTCCAACCCATTTGTTCTGATAGTGCCAACATAGATCTGATAGGTGAGTGCCTTATGATAGGAGAAAAACTCTCATCATAGTCAATCCCCTCGACCTATGAAAATCCATGGGAGACAAATCTTGCCTTATGTCTCTCCACACTACCATCAGTAGCTTTCTTTACCTTGTAAATCCAATGGGAACTCACAACTGACTTGTTCTCAAGTCTCAAAACCACGTCACAAACACTGTTACAAACTATCAAGTCATACTCCTCCACCATAGCATCAACCCAAATCGGCTGCTACACTGCTTCCTCAAAGGAAGATAACTCAGTCTCAACACATTCGCCAGCAAGGGCCTTGCATCGAGTGTACCTCTCAGGTGACCTCCTCTATCTGCGCTGAGAAGATGGTGCTCCCACATTCACACTCGTGTCCTTCAACAATTTGTCACCTTCTCTTGTGCACTTTCATCCATATCTGGAAGACTTTGCTTGAGTGGATGTCTCCACTCATAGAACCTCTGCATGTGGCTGCTCCACATCAGTCTGAGGCTCCTCCTCCTTAGGAACCAACAATTCCTCGCCAACCTATAGTTGGAGCTCCCTCTCAAGGGAAACTCACATGACCTTCTCCTCATCAAACTTGAGATCTCTGCGAACCACTACCCTTAAACTGGTAGGAAAGTACACCCAATAGTTTTGATGTGTATCAGTGTACCCCACAAATATCGCCAACTCTGTTGTCAGCTCATGCTTCTTCCATGCATCCTTTTTCACATGGAAATATACCAATGAGCCAAAGGTCCTGAAGTGACCCACATCTGGTCTCTTACCGGTGAAAGCTTCCTTTAGTGTCTTCATCTCAAGTATGCAATGTGCACTTCTATTCTACAAATAGATGACTATGTTGCATGCCTCAACCCATAAGTGAAGTGGTAGGCCTTGGTCATGTAGCATTGCCCATGTTGCCCCTACAATAGTTATGTTCTTCCTCTTGGCCACCCCATTCTGCTGTGGTTTGTGAGGTGCCGAAAACTCTCGTTTAATTCCTTCCATTGCACAGAAGTCCTTAAACTCTTAAGAGACATATTCTCCACCGTTTTCACTTCTCAAGGCCTTGATCTTCTTCCCTGACTCTTTCTCTACCAAAGATTTGAACTCACAAAACATTGTGAAAGTCTGGTCCTTCTTCATGAAATAAATCCAACATTTATGAGAAGAGTCATCAACGAAAATCACATAATAGATTTGATTCGTTTTTGATGTCATTGAGAATGGTCCAGACAAGTCAATATGAACTTGCTCTAAGATAGCCTCTGGTCGACTCTATCGATCATGAAAGGAAGACTTAGTGTACTTTCCCAAGGTACAATCTTTGCGTGTGTAAACTTGCTCAAGTTTACTTTTGGTAATTCTTGTAGATATCTGCTGCATTAACTTCAAAGCCCCATGATGCAAATGGCCCAACCACCTGTGCCACAACTCGCCAATGTCTTGGCTTTGCACCAATTATGCTTTCATACTCAATGTTTCACAATCATATACCTCTATTCTATAGAGATTCTTCACCCAAATCCCTATCCTCTTGGTATGGCCCGTCGCTATGTGTCATAGGAATGACTTTCCTTTACTGAACACAACATCATAGCCTTTGTCCTCCAACATCACAACTGATACAATGTTCTCTTTAGTCTAGGAACAAACATCACATCTGTCAAGTTGAGAGGAGCTCCATGCTTCCTTTGAAAAGAAACTGTGCCCACTCCTAAAACACTATACCTTTCGTCGTCACCCATCTCTATGCACATCTTGAGGTCTTTCTCCTCCAAGGCTCTAAATAAATTTTTATCACCGGTCGTGTCGAATGAGGTTCCAATGTTGAGATACTAGACACAACCCATCATCGATGACACCATGCATGCGATGAGGGTAAAGTCCATTTCGAGTTGACAGGCTAATGCCTCACCTTCTGATCCTTCCAAGGATCCCTTCTTGGAATTCTTCGATGGGAAATTATTTGCATAATGTCCATCTTGTGACAATTAAAGCATCTTACTTTAGACATGTCACCCTTCTTCCCTCCATGAGAAGAATTAAATTTGAAATGGGAAGCCTTCCACTTCCCTTTCCTTGCCTTACTTGCTAAGGCCAGATTTTCTTCATCATCATTCTTGGATGAAGAACCATCTCGTGTGCTCCTCTTGATCCTCTCCTGGATATGATCCGACCACAGTTGTTCCCAATCCGGAAATTTATCCCTTCCATTCACAGAGTCCTGGTAGCTATTCCAACTCTTTGGAATGCTAAGGAGAGCGAGGCTCAACATATCATCATCGACAATAGTTATTCCCACACTGCCAAGCTCATCTATGCAGGTGGTGAGATTGTTTAGATATGTGGAAATAATGTCTCCCTTCTCCATCTTGATTCTTTGAAGCTTATCATTGAGCACGAATTTCTTATGGTCACTAGTGTTCTGGTAGAGGTCCTTCAATGTATTCCACATTGAAAATCAAGTATCCTTCCCATGGAGAGTTGAGACAATATGGTCTCAAACTCCCCCAAGGATGATCTATCTCACCTTCACCACACACTTCTTCCACTTAGCCAACTCTTGTGCATTAGTTGAAGTCGGATTTGGGATTTCTTGATCAATGAATTCCTTCAAGCCATTTTATTCTAAGACAACCTCCATTCTATCTTTCCATGCTATGTAATTCGAGCTACCTTCGAAGGCATACTTGAGTCTCCAGCCATAGAATGCCATTCACCAACCTTGAAGTATGATATGAATTCGATTCGCACATGCAACCCCGAACTTCAAACTTCAAACTCTCTTCTCAGTATACTATTCATAGCTCCGATACCATGTAGAAAATCTATGTAGGCTAACCCGATAATGCAATATAAATCAAAGAATAATATTATAACCTACTTCTACTATCAATATGCAGAAGCTTAAAGATTGAGCTAAACAATATAACCAGAAGAAGAAGAATCAATGGCACAATACACATGAAAATACTTTGGGGAAAGCCTTAGCTAAAAACCCCACACTATTGTATTATCATACATGGTGGAAATACATAGGAATTATGCAAAGGCTTAGCTCTCACAACCAGTTAGCTCTAAGTACAATCCCCACAGATGCTCATAGGAAATCTTGGCTTCTCTCGAGCCTTCCTCTCTACCCTCCAAGCTCCTATTTCTTATGTTGTTCCTTGTGTATGATTAGCCTATTACCAAGTGGAAAACCAACCCTTCAAAACTACGTAATCGTCAAGGATAAATCCTTGATTGCATGCATGAGTTTTCTCCATGTGAAATCACATGCAATTGATAGCACACTATCCTTAAACATTAATCTCAACTGGGTCTTTCATAGAATAGACATGCATGAGTTTCTGATGAGGGAATCTTCAATTAACTGGAGTAGTAGTAGTTGAGTACATTAATGCATCAACTGACTGTTAATTCACTACTAGTTCCTCAAACAGTTTGGAACTAATTTAACTGGACTTAGCTCAGTAAACTGAGTTAACTAATTAAAACTCAAATATAACTCAATCTTATCTCCTTAATTTAAGGGAGAACTCTTGCATGACTTCAGAAATACTTCTAACTTGAATTTATCCAACTAATTAATTATTTCCAAGTAGTTGTTAAGACTAAATTCGATTTTAATTCACAAATTAATTCAAGGACAAATTAAATTGGAATGTTCTTGTTTCTGTATTTCAACAATTATAAGTGCAGACACAAATGAATTCCTCTGGCCTGACAATAGGTCTAGCCACAACAGATACATTCTATGGAATATTTCCTTAGGTTAGAATCAATCAAGAGGTCCTACCTCTTCATTGCTTATTCTGCTTGATGATAATCTTGTTTGCTCTCTCCAACAATCTGTTGCTTCCTTCCTCAAGCTCCTGAAACAAGTAAACAATGGTAGCGCACAAACATAATAATAGAAAAATTGCAATTCAACCTAATTAATGAGTCAAGAAGCATCAATACATGAATATGTAATATTACAAAACATGTAGGAAATCAACTGATAGTTTCATATATTAATATCAAAGAGATATTACAACAATTTGTCTTGACGTCGCAATCTTCCTCTGACAAGACCAGGTTCCCACACACTTCTTGTAGCATTCCATGATGACCTCAAACAAAAATAGTTCAAAGACTTTTCCCTTTAGGCTTCACTCCAAACAAACACACTTCTCCCTCACACAACTAGATGGCTACAACTTGTAATAGCTTGCTGTCAAATCAAAATAGTATACTCACACTCAGCCCACACTCTAACTAGCTTGTTCTTGGGAAGAAGGGAGGTTTATATATGGAAGATGGATGGGATATGGATCCTCTTCTCATGGGAGAAAGACTTATCCCTTGAGGCAGTTCCATGACTATAGGGGAAAGGAGTCCAAACTGTCATCCTTGACCCCATCCATCCAAACCATTTACAAGACTTATGTTACAGAGCTTCTAGAGATGGAAGCTTCAACTCTAATTTAAAAAGCTTTCCATAACAGGACTAACATGACTAGAACACAGCTCAGTTGCATCGATCGACACAGGGAATAGTGCTAATTGTTGCACATCGATGTGCGGGAGACAAAGGACATTAGCGTTGGTCTTTTAAATTGAGAAAAACATAAGTTCAATGGGAAATGGTGTGAAAGGGAAATGATATTCTCATGAAGAGGGGCATAATGGGAGTTTCTCCATGAAGGAAGAGCATGTGCAGTTCACTGTGAAGGTCTTCTAGGATCAAGGAACAAGGAGTACAAGGACAGTGACAAAATGTTGTGTAACACTAGCTCCTAAGTTCCCCTCCCCTGGCTTGTCCCAAATCCCCCATCCATAAACAAAATGAGTTGCCATAGCAAGGGGATTGTAGGACCAAGAAGCATACCTAAAAATGCTCCGCTGATGCTCATGATGGTATCTCCGTTTTCTTCCTCCAGTGCTCCAACTCCGACAAGTGTTCATGGCAATGCAATTATCCATGTCCTGAATTTCTTTTACTCTAAAATCTATCCTCCCATATTGATTTTCATGTCCTTCCTTACATGCATTTCCTCCGATCTCATCCTGGACATACCCTCCACCTCTCCCATCTCCTCTATCAGTCGGCATGCGGGAGGCCATCCCACCTAAAGCCATGAGCATGTGGGAGGGAATGGATGATACCCTTCCATTAATCCTCATAACTAACACTCTTGCTTGACTTCCTTTCTAGCCTCGAGCACGCACACCGATTAGAAGTATGGTTGGTTTTATTCCTAGTTTCCTGGATTTGTTAGTGGTCTTGGCTGAGGATGTCCTTGAGCACTTTAAGTCTATCAACCCTAGGCTATAGTGGCCATAATTTTTCCAGTGGACCCTATTGTTGGTTGCAACCCTAATTGGCCAAGAAGTCTTCTGCTTTATTCCCCTCCCTTCTTACATGTCTAACCATTATATAGTTGAACTTTTGGATGAGCTCCCCTATTTCCTATATGAGACAAGATGTCCTCTCACTTTGACCCAATTTTTCCCATGATGTGCCTTTTTTGAGCTTCCACATAGTGTTGAGGACCAGGCTATAATCTCCTTCCACCATCACATTTCCATACCCCATTCTTACAGTAATTCGAAGTCCTTGTCCAGCTACTGTGAATTCTGCCTCATTGTTGCTTGCTGATCCAGATTTAAACAGGAACGCAATAAAATACAGAGATAACCATCTACACAAAGATGCAGCGGAAATAATACTTCATTTCATTAATGGAAAATACTGAAATATGCTTACAACCGGAAATAGAAATAAACCAGCTAGGGCGATGGTAGCTTACCTCTGAGCAAAGATGTGTGGCTACATGCCTCTAAACTGTGTTACAATGAGGCTCGAAGGCCTATTTATTGTTGAGAAACAATGGAAAAACCCTTCACATTCCAAAACCTAACCCTGGAAGATGAAACGCCAAATTGTGGGCCCCGTTTCTGGGTAAGTTGGTACATCAACTTCCCGGGGTCGCCAATTGGTCGTCTTATCTCCATTTGACGTGCATGATATCCCGTTGGAAAGATCTCTCCGAGGACTATGACGGAAAAGGTGATTTTTAGACAAAAAAAACCCTCGGTGGTAGATTTCCCATAAAACGTCGTTTAGGGCCTAAAAACGGCTCCGGAAGTTTAGGACCCGAAAAACTGCTAAAAATAGTAAATTGTGCTATAATTAAGGAAACTGAAAAAAACTGCACGAAGCACTTAGAGGGGATCCAAGTCGAATTAGCGGGTGGCCACCAATATCCACTTGGATCACTTGCAAACCCACACGCGTCTAAATATATGAGTTGCGTGTTCACTTGGGTATCATGAAATATGCCACCTAGCCCTGCTATTCTCAAGTTCCATTCTGAAGCCCATCAAAATTAAGTTTTATGAACCCTTCACTAGGTGTAATGAACTGCATTAGGGAATCCATATTCATCATACCCATTTTTCAGGCATTGGGGCTACCATTTCAATTTTTAGGTTAAGTATTCTAAGAATTCTTGCTTCTTTGGGAGGGACTTGCCAGTCTCTGGGCTCGAGTGATCTGCTAGTATAGTTTCCCTGATATTTCTTACAATTCCTTCCCATACTTGTTCTTGGGTTGAGGTTTTGTTTTTGAATATTATGCAGTTTTGTTCTTTGCATATGGTCCATAAGTTTAACCCCAAGTCTAGACCCCAGGCTCAGTTTAGGACTAGACTTGAGAATATATTGTTGTGCCATAGCAAGATTGTCCCCTTTATGTTGTGATACTCTCAATCCATCCTTTTGAAGACTCCTTGTAATTGACCCCATTTATGTTCCGCAAATGGGCATGAATTTAGTAAATGCTCTATATCCACTCTATCTTGCTAACACATCCAACATAAGGAAGGTCCATGAATTCCTTTCTTCTATAGTTGGTCCCAGGTAAGGATCCTCCCTTCCAGATTTTTTCCAGAGCAGTGGCTGGCCATCTTATCCATGTTATGCTTTTAGATTACATGCTTCTTTGATGGTGAAGGTTCCTTTTGTTGAATGGCCACATCTCAGAATATCTGGGTCAGTCCTGATTGTGATTTGTCTTATTCTAATTTCTTTGTCAAATTATATTTATTTTTCTATCCATTTATCCAGGCCACAATCTTCCTTCTTTGTCCATCTTCGCCAGTTTCTTGTCGCTTACTCTTCAGTCCAAAATTGATCTATGTTTTGGATATTGTTATCATTGGTAAATCATTATATATCTATGAGATATTGCCTATCTATGAGTCTTTCTCTTTCCTTCAATGAGTCCTGCCAAAATCTTGCTCTTCTTCCATTTCGAATCTCCTAGAAAGCATGCTAGGTAATGAGGTCGTGATTTTGGCTTCCCAAGTTCCATATTGTCAAACCCTTGGGTGGGTCTCCGTATTGTGAGATTTCTTGAGTTCTATCTCGCACATTATACTTTCTTATCCATATTTTTTTCCATAGGTCCCTTCTGCCCCAAATCCATCTCCACCATAATTTAGCTCCCATTACTTGGTCTAAAGTATAAGGATCAATTAGGCCTAGTCCCCCTTCTATCTTTTTTTTTGTCAAGCCCTGCCAAGATATAAGGGCCCATTTTCTCTTTTGTTGTGCCCAGTCCCAAAGGAACTTTTTAAATATGTGAACCATTTTGGTGCAGGCCCCCCTAGGGGCTACCATGTTTGATAGTTGATATATTAGTATTGACTGCAATATTTCTTTGAGGAGGATTGTTATGCAAGCTAGGTTGAGGGATCAAAATGCCCAATTTCCCAACCTTCCCTCGATCTTCTAGATGATCTGTTGTCAACCTATTAGTTTTAGGGAATTTTTCGATAGAGGCATACCCACGTATTTGGGGGGGATATTACATGTAGTGAACCCCATAATCCTAGCCAAATAAGATTTAACATTCCCTTCAGTATTGAAGAAGAATGTGCAGGATATTTCATTATGTATTTGGGTCCCTGAAGCCTGCATAAAGTTGTTCAGGATCTTTGATTCTATGGGATTCTTTGAGCGATACAAAATCCATAAGCCTTTGATCCTAGATTCCCGCACTTCCTCCTTAGTGTATCTACCCAAACCCTCTGCAAGAATAATGAACAAAAATGGAGATAAACGATCGCCTTGTTGTAGTCCTCGAATGGGACTAAAGGTTCGGGTAGGAGTCTCGATCAGAAAGATAGAGAACATAGGGGTGGATATCATAACACTTATCCAATTAATCCATCTGGGCTTAAACCCATAGGCTCTCAGGATAGTCCTCAAATACCCCTAGCTAAAATGATCATATGCCTGTGATAGATCTAGCTTCACCATCATGCCTGCTAACTTCTTTGTCTTGAGGGAATGGACTTCTTGGGAGGTAACCAACCCTTCCAAAATTTTCCTTCCTTCGACAAAACATGTTTGCTCTGGGGAGATGGTATTTGGGAGAAGAGGGTTTCGTCGCTTGACTATAAGAGTAGCTATGATTTTATAAATGACATTACGGAGGGAAATATGTTAGAATACCTAAGGGTCTTATGATTTTGAGGTCTTAGGGATGAGAGTAATAAAGGTAGATTTTAGGCCAAGGCATACCTTATGGTTTCGCCTTGATTCCTCCATGACATCCAGAATGTCTCTTCCCATGAACAACCAAGTGGCTTGGTGGAATTCTGCAGTGAACCCATCTAGGCCAGAGGCCTTATTTTTTTTCAAGCCTTTGACGATTTCTTCCACTTCTTCGAGTGTTGCTTCTCTCATGAGGGCTAGATTTTGATCTTGTGTGACCTTATGGTGTACATGTTGTGAGATTCTTTGAATTGTTTCTGTTCTATCTTCTTGAGGTTCTAATAGGAGGCCTCTAAATTGATTTACTAAGAGCCCCTCCATCTCCTCATGTTGTGTTATGTAGTTCCCCTCTTCACTTTTAAGTGATAATATTTTGTTGTTCTAGCATTGTTAGATCATGGCCTTTTGGAAGAACCGAGTGTTGCTCTCCCGTTCCCTTAACCAATTCACCCTCAACTTTTGTTTCCATATAGTCTCTTCTTGCTTCGGCCTTTCATCCAGTTGGCTAATGATTTGTCCCTCTTCTATTGCTATCTCTTCAGATCTCCCTTCCTGTATTATTTTTTGCTACACTTCCTTCATCTTGTGATTTAATTCTTCTTGATCCTTCATGATGTGTATGCAGTCTTCTTTGTTCAATTTCCTTATCTTCTTTTCAATTTTTTTGGGTTTTATTTGGAATGTATGCATACAATTCCTCCTTTGTTGGTCGCTCTCTGTCCACCAAAGCTCAATTTTCTTAATGAGAGCTGGGTCTCTGAGCCAGAAAGCTTCAAAATTGAAGGGTAGATTTTTTGGTCTTGTTTTCAAATCCATGTCTAGCTGAATTGGACAATGGTTTGATCCCATTCTAGGGATAATATATGCTTCTATGAATATATCTCTGCTAATTACCACTTCCAAGATTAGGAATCTATCCAATCTGGAGGCAATTTGGTGATTCCCCCCTCTTCTATTGTTGCAGGTGTGCACCTCGTTTATGGTTGGGATGTCTACTAATCATTGTTTTGCTATAGTGTCCTAAAAAAGATTCATGTTTGTGTCAATTATCCTCATGCCTACCATTTTTTCTGCCAGTGATTTGATCATGTTGAAGTCACCTCCCACCACCCATAAGTCCTCCAAGTATAGGCTTCTCATTTTTGCTAGGTTCTATAGAAAAGCCCCTTTTTTCTCTTGGGATATGGTGTCCATAAACTCCTATGACTAACACCCAATATTTCGATCCAATGACTCTCAACCATCCTAAGAGGATTCTTGGGATGCTGACCCAATATCCGAACCATATTTCTCTTGGGTTCCATATGATTGCAAGCCCTCCTGTGTTGCCATTAGCATCCTGTCCAATAACTTGGTACTAGTGTTTGAATTTTTCCAAAATATCTTTCAGTTTCTTTTCATTTATTTTCATTTCCTGAATGATCATTATCCTATGTCTATATTTTCCCAATCTCTCTTTGAGATATTTATGTTTGGCTGTGCTTTTGAGGCCTCTTATATTCCATGTTGTGATAATCATTTTAACAATTTTGGGGGTTGTTGAAAGACCTATGATAATGGCACAAATTTCCCTGAGTTTAGTAATAGTTCCCCCACCATCTGTATGGATTTTTTGATAGGACTTCTACCAATTTTCTTCCCCCTTTCCCTAAGGTTCTTGGATCATGGCCTTGTCTGCCATGGGATCCTAAGTGTTTTAGTTTGGCTATGATGGCCGATCATTTTTTTATCTTGTATTGTTGAAAGGTTTGTTTATAGATATGATTTTGGTCCTCTGGAATGAAGCGTTCATCCACATGTCTCCACTCATGTAGCAGTAATTTCATCACTTTCTCTTCCATGCTAAGGTCTTCTTTTTGGGAGTTGATTTCCATTGGATTTTTCTTCACCATTTGCATGTTATTTTCCTCTCTTTTGTTTTCAGTTTCTT
Source organism: Pinus taeda (assembly GCA_000404065.3). Classification (NCBI taxonomy): domain Eukaryota; kingdom Viridiplantae; phylum Streptophyta; class Pinopsida; order Pinales; family Pinaceae; genus Pinus; species Pinus taeda. Next base: position 92,200 of record APFE031022067.1, read on the forward strand.
CTTGTCTCTTTTATCTATTTCCCTCACTCTCCTTCTTTTGTATGCATTCCATCTCCTTAATGGCATCCCCGCTCATCTCCCTCATCTCATCTATATGAAGGGTAGAAAATTTGTTATGGTTTCATTGCTCTACCTGATTTTTATATGCCTTCTCATTCCCTGTTGGCTTCTAATTTCTTCGCTTTCTGTGCATTTCTTGAAAGCCATCCCCATCCTCTCTTCCCATTCCCTCTCTTGACTTCTTCCCTTGCGACTAATTTTTTAGGTTGTTAAGCGGGCAAGCACGATAGAGGTGGTTGTATTCATGGAAACACCTCCATATGAATGGGATATTCTCGTAGTCTAGGGTTTTTTTCCATATCTCGTCATGGTATTCTAGCTCTATGTAGTCTCGTAGCAACTCAGTAATATTCATGTGAACACAGATTCTTGCATAGGATGTGTACCTACCTTTTTTTGTCAACTCTGCCACATTGACAAAAGTGCCAATCGAGTTGCCTATTCCTTCCAGTATTACTGGGTCCTAGAAGTCCATCGGTAGGCTGAAGAGTTCAACCCATATGGGTGTTGCCAACATCTTCTCCTGATTTGGTTTCTAGCACTCCTCCGAGTGTCTCATGAACAAGCCAGCATTGTTGAAGAAATATGACCCATATTTGAAAACATTCTCCTTGTCTTCAAGGCTTGAAAAAGAACCTAGAATAACCGTTTTAACCCCATCTTGAGGTTGATATGCTGCTTTGGCTGCCATCCTTACTGGATCAATTTAATCAATTCCTTCTCAGTAAGCCAGGCCCCAATAAACTTGCAGATCAGGGCATGGTCCTTCATATATCCTTTGTATTACTCCAGCTTGTTATTAGTTATTATGAATCAAGATTTCTTAGTTTTTGTGGGTATACATTTTCCTCCTAGCCCATCTTGCCATTTAGCTCCCAGTACCAGTAAACCCTTCTCACGATTTGCATTGCCTTTGGTGATTCCATGAAGACTCATCTCCCTTGCAGGGATGTTTCAATAGAAGGGGATCTCTCCCCCTGTCATCCCACTCTTTCCTCTGTCAGCCTGAACCATTCTCGTTTTTCCCCTGTCTTGTTGTAGGTCGTGGTGTTGCAAGCTTTTCGGGTGCTACTCATGAGCCCAAACCGTAGCTGCTCCCATTGCATCTCCTCAATCCTTCAATATTACTAAAAACTAAAAAGTTTTGATTTATATGGAAGTTTATATTAAAACCGATGTGCAAAAGTTCTTTGTGTTGAGGTTCTTCTATGGTGCAACAATAAGACACTATCAGAGCACATGTAATTTCAAACACTATAAAAAAACTCCATATTTCCTTTTGTAATACTAAAGTATAAACCAATTTTTGTAAGTAATCTACTTACACACATATATAGTTTTTTTACTTAAAGAAAATAAGTATTTAAATAAGTCTTAATGAATATAAAAACATGTTTTATTATAGAAAGCTTTTCCTTGTGTGAAACCCATATTAAAGCTTATATTGTAAGTCATAGAAGTTACAATAGTCAATTGTAACTCAGTATTTGTAAGCCATTGAAAATAGATAAAATTACAAAAGTGCAATATACACCACTTGTCCAACAACACAAATGCACAATAAAAAAATTACAATATGAAAATGAGTAATTTTATTCATTATGTTTTCATGTCAATACCCTATCCTTTGCCAAAATTCATAGTTCTAAAATCAATTCTCTATGCAATTCCCCCCTACACATACTTTGTAATCCAAAATAGTAAAATATCTTAGAATGAATCATCATAATATTCCCCACTCTCCTACACATCCTCCTCCATTGTAAACATTCGTATGATATACGATAACGTAAAAGTATTATATTTTTTTGGAAAATTGATGGACATACGTGATCTTCCATGCAGTCAATGCTCCACACAATGAAACATAATAATAATAACATATTAACATTAGTAGTTGAACATTAATTTTCACATGCACCTCCCATTCATTCAAAAATTCCTTGTCCTAATAAAAGATCCATATAATGAAATATACCACACAAACCCGAGGCTAATCTAAAATCAAATATCCACACAATTTCTCTCCCACACCTACTCATACTCCACACAATAAACCTACATATTGTGTTATACAATACTAAAGTGGAAACCAGTTTTTTGAAGTAATCTACTTATAGAAATATACAATTTGTGTACTTTATGCAAATAAGTATTTAAATAATCAAATCCCTATGCAATTGATCTCCCACACATACTTCGTACTCCACATAGTAAAAGCTTTGCATAACGAAACATAATAATATTCCTCACTCTCCCACACATACTCCATCTTTTGTAAACATTCATACCATATACGATCTGAAAATTTGTACAAGTATTAGATTTGTTTGAAAAATCGACAAGCATACGACATCTCCATAGAGTAAAATATTTGGAAAATGAAACAAAATAATATTCATCTTTCTTCTACACATTCCTTCATACGATAGATATTCATAATTCTCCTAAAAATACCATGTCCTAATTTTCTCTTTATCATAAAAGCTCAACAGAGTAAAAGCTCTATATAATGAAATCTCGCCTAGATACCCTATTCGCCACAAATATTCAATTCAAAAACTAATGCTGAGAACCATATTGAATTATTTTATTAACACTAGTCTCCGTACACCTTCCTTTGGACATGCTTATTCTCCTACACATACCTTAGTATGATACATAATCATAGTTCTCCCAAAAATACCTCGTCCTAGTTTCATGTTTGCCATAATAGCTCGACACATTAAAATATCCACACAATGAAATCTTCCACACATGTCAAATCCTTTGCAATGATTCAATTCTAACACTAATGCTCATAAAAATATTGAATTAATTGATTAACGCTAGCCTTCACACAAGTTCCTTTGCACACACTTCTTTCGTAGACATTTCCTTCAGACAACCACCTTCGAGCAACCACATGCTACCACCATTGTACAAGATTCACCTATTAACTTATAGCGAGGCCGAGTTAAAAAAGATCAATAAACATAGTTTGATGTTGATCCAATAATGCAGATGAGGGTTGCATAGCATGGAAAAATCAAAACATTGAAATTAACAATATTAATCATTTTTGCAAAAATACCTAACCGGAAAATTAAAATATCTATGCACAACGATGTACAATAGAAATTAACAATATTAATTATTCTGTAAAAATCCATTGGTCTAAATTCAAAAGATTTATGCAACTACTCTCCTGCGAATACTTCGTACTCCGCACATTAAAAGATACGAACAATTAAACATAATAATGTTGTTTGTTTCCTCACGTATACCTCGTCCTTCACAAACATTCATATGATATGTCATTCATAGAATTATCTCTACGATGAATTTTGTAGCGCCCCGCGGCCACTACGTCAATTATGTTATCATGGGGAAGAGAAGTACTATAATAGTGTCAGTGTGAGTGTTAATGTCAAAATAGTAATGTTAGAGCAACCACCAATGGAATCGCCATTTAGAAAATTAGATTTTAGGCACTAACAAATACTAAACGTAAAGCATTCTCCACCACAAGAATTATGTTCCATGAAAAGATGTTAGGCCAATCAAAAACTAGAAATAGTATTTCCAAAAGTGAAAAAGATATTTTTGAATTCCTGCAAAAGTAAACTAACTCTACATTTTCCAAAAACTTTAGTTAAAATTACAAAAATATAGCAAAATAATACATAGTAAATAAAATGTGGTAATTTGTGACAAGGCAATGACTTATAATAAAAATTATTTATGAGAGAGATTACAACTTTCTGACCAATAAGCCTACTTCTTCCGCATTACCTTTATTATCCCATGAGATAGATCATTATATATATAAAATTTGACAATGTTTAAATTGTGAAAAGAAACCTGCTTAATATTTTAAA